>VCJJ01002475.1:20330-52483 GCA_024139415.1 Backusella tarrabulga | reverse complement strand
GTTTTTTTTTTTTTTTTTTTTTTTTTTAGAAATATGATTTAATAAAAGAATAACTTGCAATTTTAGACGTTTTCTTTCTCGCTTTATATATCTTCAAAAAATGTCAATTAGGTTACGTTCATAATAAAGAGCAGAATAAGCATGAATCATTATATTGATTGTCCACATCTTCTAAGATATAATTTCTTATTTCGTGGTGTGTCCTTTATTTAATGACATGAATGCATTTGTACATAAAGATCCAATTTACTAATTTATATTTTACTCATTGATTATATATATAAATGAATTTTTCTTTGTTATGGTTGTGTCATAACTATATATCTTTTATAACTATCTCATTTTTTGAAAGAGAATGAGTAGACTAGGCACTGTTATGTGATACAATAAATGTGAATGAATGCTATTTTTCTTTTGTAGGCTTCATGAGATATCTCTTTCAATCTTTATTTGTATTAAAATTAGCGTCAGAAAAAAGTAAGTTGGGTTCGATTTTGGTATTTCCGAATAACTTTTACTATTGCCTTCTAAATTGATTTTACGAGAGATATTTATTCAACATTTATTACAAAAACTATCTCTGTGATACGGATGCAAGAAAGGGAAAGCACAGATGAAACTACATAGAACCAGAAGAGCTTAGATAACAATAAAAGTACACTTAAAACAATGGCAAATCTCGCAAGACGTAAGCATGTGTACTAAAAAAGGCATAAGGCAACAATACAATTTATTGCATGACGTAAAATGAGTTTCTACAATAATTGATAATAGAAAGATAATGACAAGAGAGACAGACAATGGGCTCTTTGATAGATAAATCTCTTAATTAGCAAGGACTAATTCTTATATCACCGCCAATACCACTCCTCTTGTGATACACAAAGGCACTCGAGAAACTGAGGAAATAGCCACATAGAATGTGAAATGTCAAAGAGGTTATAATGACCTGTAGAGGCCAGATAGGTTTCAGATAAACAGTAGTAACATTTATAACATCTCGATTATAACATTGGATTTATAAAAAGTAAAGGTGCCTTTGTGGATTTTATCTTGTTTAGTGATCCAACCATTACAGCGTTAACAAATTGGCGTTTAAAAAATAATTAGTGATTTATACTCTGTGATATGTAACTGTGGATAAAATCACAACATCAGACTACTACAACGATGAACAAGGAACTCCTGGGTCTTGATCATACTTGTAGCAGTTGTATACATTGATTCAGAAAGATGTAGTGATATACAGGTCACTCCATAATACTAGAACGCAAAACTACCTGCGACAAAGAGTAGAAAGAAAAGGGACACTAAAACCCCGACGAGACAACTTGATACTGAGTTGACTCAGAACTTTACACCCTGCATTTGATACAGTAACATCGCCATTAGGAGTATCTGGAATGCCTCAGATAGAAGATGAGTAAAGCAGCAAAATAAATAGAATAATATATCTATATTAGCGAATGTTATTATTGGATATTACCACTTATCAAGAAACCAGTTTTTTCGGAACAAGAAAAGCAAGAGATAATTTTCTATCAACCCAACAATAATAGTCCTCTAAAGAATCCAATACAACCCATAAAAAACAACGTACCAACCAGCCATCAGAAGCAAGGATTGTCTTGTTATATCATCTTCAACCACAATCATTGCTGATATAAATGCTTCCGATTACGATTTCTGCACTCCAACAAACAGCCTACGCTTTTTGAACGCCGCAAAAATAAATAAATAAAAAGAAATCTATTTTTGTAAATGCTCCTTCATTGCTTTGTTTCTTGCATTTTTATTTATTTACTTATTAGCAAAACTCTCTTTTATCTCTTTTATTATATTCGTTTTAACTATATAAAGCTTTTTTTTCTATTAAAGAGGAACAATAAAAATAATAATAAAAATCCGCAATGGAAGAATTCAATAATGACAAGCATGAGGAATCTCTTGAACAACCAACCACCGTTGTACAAGACAGCGATGATGACCTTCGTATAGAAGAAGAAACCCCCACCACAGCAGCAACTACTGATACTACTGTAGATAATGCTGTTGATACGGATACTAGCCATGTCAAGGTACATAAGAATAATAACAGTAATAAGGAGTTAAATAAAATAAATAAATTAATGTGTTTACTATTTTTAGGGCTTCCAAAACACAAGCGACTCCAGAGAAGTTGTTGATCTCAGCGTCACTGGGCAATTGCCCGAATGGCTCACAGGCGAAGTTTATACAATCGGGCCCGGCATCTACGATGTGCGTTATTCAAGAAAGATCGAGATTGACAATATACTTCAGAGCTCGACATATGTGTTTACTATGGGCCACTGGTTTGACGCGTAAGACAAGAAAACAATCAAGTTGAGGACCAAATAAAGCTAAAGCATAATATCAATAGGTTACCTCTTGCGAATAGATTTGATTTTAATGGCGAGCGCAACACTGTCACTTACCGTAACCATCTTACCAACAAGCACTTAATACAAAAGATTAGAGACCACCATGGTTACGCACCCAGCTTTCCTGCAGGTCTTTTCAAGACGGATCCTAACCAGACTATGCTGATCAAGTTTTTGAATAA
The DNA here is from genome assembly GCA_024139415.1 of Backusella tarrabulga. Lineage (NCBI taxonomy): Eukaryota > Fungi > Mucoromycota > Mucoromycetes > Mucorales > Backusellaceae > Backusella > Backusella tarrabulga. The sequence continues at coordinate 49,899 of VCJJ01002475.1, read as the reverse complement.
TGGTAAAAAACTCAAGCCTGATCGTGTGCCTTGTGGTCAACGCATATCGACACAGATCCCCGGTGTTGATGGCCGTTTGTTTTGCCAGGACTTTGCTAATCATGTAAGTCTAATAATGAAATCGAGTGATATATGTAATTATATGCACTAAGCAGCAGCCCCTTCCACACACACACCAGGTACAAGAATTGGATCCTTTCGATCTCCAGCCTAGCCGTGTCCAAGGATGGGATGAAATCAACCCAAATTTCAAGGGTTATAGTTCGTCTAGTAACGGACAATACGACGCCAATACAGGTGAATACATCAACTTCACCATGGAAATTGGTTATCGCTCTACCAAATACCACTTCTTTGGAATGACTGAGCAGCAGCCAAAAGGGGAAGTTATTGCAACCATTTGGAATGCACCAACGGGCTTTGTCAACCACTTTGCACTGACTTCAAACTACATTGTGATGGTCATTCACCCCGTCCTCGCAAACACTGCCGCCGTCAAGTTTGCATGGAATGAAAGTATCCTAGACTCATTTGACTTTTACAAATCGGAGCCCACATTGTTTTATGTCATTTCCCGAGAGGCTAAGGATGTGATTGCCTGTTATCGGGCACCGGCCAGCTTCTCCATGAACGGTATCAATGCATTTGAAGACGTCCACGGCAATATTCAAGTGGATATGGTTTGCTATGATGATGACGAGATGATAAAAACACAACTGACAACACAGCACCTGCGCAGTAACAGTCATCAAGTGGGCGGCTCAGAGGCCCGTCGTTACACCCTAACACAGCCCATGCAGGACGCACACAGCGTATACATTGCAAACAATTCGTTTATTCCTTCGGCTGTCAGTATGACGTCCCGTATTGGCTCGGTTTGGAATTATGTCCGGGGAACAAATACTCTTGCAGAAAATGCAACCAGCACAACCAGCGGATGGCATGCCTGGATGCCTGTCATTGGCTATCAAACACTGTCCTCTGTTTCATTAGAATTGCCACAGATCAATCCAGCTTATAAAATGAAGAATTATAAATTTGTCTATGGCATTGGCTTTGTTGATGAGCACAATGAAATGGTCAATACTGGTAGCTTCTGGAACGCCATTATTAAAGTGGTAAGTCATGGGTAGTAATAAGATGATCATGACACTAATCCAAATAATGTAGAATACAGAAAGTAAACAAGTAGTGGCATCATGGCATGAAGAAAATTGTTATCCAAGCGAGGCCCAGTTTATACCTAAACCTTTTGAGGATAAAATGACACAACAAGAAGATGCCGGTGTTCTGGTTTCTGTGGTGATGGATTCGAAAAGATCGACTTCTTTTGTCCTTGTTTTGGATGCTTCAAGTCTTGATGAGATTGCTAGAATCGAGTTGAATAGGTTGATTCCGCTTAGTTTTGCGCACGGCTGTTACAAGTTAAGATCAACTTAACTTTATCCCGATCTCTTTTTCTCTCCCCTTTCTTTACTCCTTTAACAAATGGAAGAATAGTGAACTTTTTTTTTTTTTATTTTGCTGCATAAATTTATTAACTTTTCACATTCCGCGTTTCTTTTCTTTATATATCGCAATCCCTTTATTAATAAACAAAAATAACAAGTTAAACTTACCGAAAAATATTAAAATAATAATGAAATAAAAACAATAAATATAAGTGATGAAAAAGGGGGTGGAGATGATGTTTAATAAAGGAAATATATGTTTAATTTTTTCTGCACTCTTTTTTCTTTTTTTTTTCTTTTTTTTTTCCAACTTATCTATATCGTAATAAAAATGTATACTACTAATGGTGAAAATAATACTAATGACGATGAAAAAAAAGAAATCAAACGCAATAAAAGTCATGTTCAATTCTTCAAAAAATCATATTCCATCGAAGATTACATGACAGAGCAGCAACCAAACACTTCCATCATTGACATGAAACATGTCGAAGTCAGTAGCAACGAACGAGACCAAGAAGAACAAAGAATAACAAAAAAGAAAAAGAAAAGATTTAGGTGCTTGACAAACATGTACCAAAAGCAACACATTGGGCCATTTTCTACCATAGAGGATGAACACTGCAGCATATTTACCTATATCTTCATGTCGTTAATTATCGTCATGTTTTCGGGCGAGATCCTTCAAAGTCAATTAAGCACAGGCGAGTTTTTTGAACTCAACCCCTTTAATTTTATGTTGGGCCCTTCGATTGAGATTATGATACAAACAGGCGCCCGGTTTACGCCCTGTATGCGGGACACGGACGATATGCCACCGGGAGAGAACTTTGTCTGTCTCAACACATTGCTCAAGAGTGATTTGGATCTTTTGGATATCATTACAGAACCTGAGTTGGATAATGTCTCGTGTACACTGCAGTCGCTTTGTGGCATGACCGGATTTCATCAACAGGAACGACCAGATCAGACGTTTCGGTTCATCACTCCTTTGGTTGTTCATACTGGTATATTTCATCTAGCAGTAAATTGCTGGTATTTGTATATGCTAGGAACGAGAATTGAAAGAATTATTGGGCCATTTTTATATAGTAGTAGGTTTTTTCTTTTTATTATCATCATTATTATTAAAATTAAAAAAAAGAAGGGGTAAAGTTAATAACGATAACAATCAATTCCATAGTCTTATTTTTGGGCACGGGCATATTTGGACATGTATTTGGGTCGCTTTTTGCTCATACGACTACACGTGAGTTATCAAAATAAATATAGATGTAGATGCATATTTATATCCTCCTCCTCAAGATATATAAACTAAAACGATATACATAGCCTTTTTAGGGTGTAGTAGTTCACTATTTGGAATGATTGGGTATCTTTTTATAGACTTGATGTATCATTGGAAGGCCTTAGAACATGCAAGTCTCTACCTTGTCAAATTACTGGTATTAACTGCATTTAGTTTTATTCTGGGTATACTGCCTTGGTAAGAATAACAATATATTATTATTATATTATAAATTTATCTAATGTGTGCGCTTATATAGGGTGGATCATTTTTCTCATTTGGGTGGATTAATATCTGGTCTTTTGCTTAGTTTACTTTTAATACCTACTGCCGAACAAATCATTGCTTTAAGGAAACTGGTCATTTTAACTGTAAAGGCCATGAGCTTTCTTGTTTATACAGCCGTTTTAAGCTTTTTAATTTATTATTTCCAAACGAGGTAGCGCTCTTGTTTACTTTTAATGTATTTTGTGTGCTTGTGTACGTGTGTATATGTATAAATGTATTTATTATTAACATTCTTATTACTACTGCTATTATTACTATTAAATAATAAATTCCTTTCTGCTATTCTTCTTCTTTTATTTATACAACCAGTGTTTTAAAAAAAGGAGGCGTTTGTTTTGTATTTTTTTTCCGGATATACTTTTTTCCAACCAAATTAATGCACCTAACAAATGATAATTGATTTTCTTTCTTTCTCTCACTCACTCACTCGATCTCCTTTATTAAAATGATTTATGTATGCAAAACTAAACAAAAATAAAAAGTCAGCAGAATCATGAAAACAGGATTATGTTCTGTTTCACATACCATTTCAAAACTATCATTCTTTATTGTTCTTTTTTAATAAAAATGTGTTTGATTTATTTCGGATGATTCTTGTTTGATCTCGGTCTTAATGTGGAGCCTGCCAGGTTTTTTTCTTGATTTTTTTTCTCAGTTGTTATCCAATCATGTTAACTCATCTTTACCATTTGAATTACTCTTTTTGTTGCTATCGCAAATATATCTATTTTTGGCATAAAAAAATAGCTCAAACACTCTTTATCCATGTAATGATTTGCTTGATTCAGATGATTCATAAAAACCCCATTTTTACATACCAACTAAAGTTTAGTTTATACATGATCTCTATAAATACACATTGACAGAATATATAAATATATAAGAGAGAAAGGTCATGGTATGCCAATAGTTTGTAAAATATAAACAAAAGATAAGATCTTTTCTCATCAGTGGTGTGATTATATTTCTCAGTTGCTGTGCTACCATGTAGCGCACATGACTGTGCATTGATATCACATGACTCTCAACTTTATATATAAGTTCTCTCTCTTTTTGAAATCTCTCACACACAAAATATTATAAACCTTTTTTCTTTCTCTCCCTTTTTCTTGTATATTGCAATACTATCTCACTTTCACACACATACATACACTCTTTATATATATATATTGAAACCCACTATAATGACTAACAAAGAAGAAAAAGAAAAGACACAACAGCAGCAAAAGAATGAAAACAAGATACCCCATAATGACTATAGCTATCTCCATAAAAAAGCTGGGTTTTTACCCCCACAGGCATTGCCGACTCCACCTCCTCCACCACCTATACCCAATGAAGATACATCATCATTAACATCACCCTGGTGGTCAGAAGAAACAGCAGATACATCTAAAGAAGAAATACAAGAGCAGGAAGATACAACCGAAGCTAGTTCTTCTACTACCACTACCTCCACCGCTACCTCTACAGCGACTACTATTACAAGTACTACAACCACCACTAGCACTACACATGGGGACAATACAACAATCACATTACTTGGATTTGGAAGAAACTCCAAATCAAAAGGCGAATGGAATGAGAAATGCTACATGTTGGCCACCACACAAGGAGAAGCCAAAAAAGATGAAAACTTTGATAAAGAATTCAAACGACTCACAGAGCAATCAAAAGACTGTAGTATGATTTGCTTTTTAAGAGAAAGCAAACGGCTAACACAGCAAAGGCGACAACAAGTATCCATGTGGGACAATTACAATCCTTTCTTTGGTACTTGGATTACCGTCACAAGGACGCCCAGCAAATGCCGACAACACCTTGAAACTGAATACATACAAAAGAAGAACCAAAGTGATTATTATACCATGGAATTAGGTGATGGATTATACCACTCTGGCGAATATGGTAAATAAAAAAAAAGAACAAAATCATTAAGTGAGTTACTAAAAATGATCTCTAGTTAAAAATGCTGTCTTTAATGCATTTGGGCCTCTGCATCGACTTGGTGTTCGTTACATTGATTCATGGAAAAGTGGCAACCAACAAGCGTTTTTCAATCGATTTGTCGACAGTTTAAAAAGAGGCGATGGTATTTATCTTGTACGAGATTCTACAAAACGATTGATTGAAAATGCTCTTGGTGAAAATAAGAAGCATCCTCCAAATGATAATAAAAACAAATAGAGTCTCCCCCCTTTTCACACAAACTATTCACATCATGAACATATACATCTCACATACCTTTGTTTTTTTTTCTGTCCTTTTTTTTTTTAAACAAAAAAAAATAAATAACCCCAAAAGGTTTAAATCCTTTATTGAAACATACATAAAAAAACAAAATTAAAACTGCAAAAAGTAAAAATGGTTCTTTTTTTTTCCTTTTTGTTTTGTCAAAAGGACCATGTGCCCTGAAAGGACGGCCACTGGTTTTATATAGTCTTTTGAAACAATAGAATTCAATCGAAAAAAAAAGAATCGTATTTTATAAACAACACTTTTTCCATTTTTTTTTTAGTTTAGCAGATGAAACCAATAATATTAAGATCTTTTACCAAATAAGGGCTTATCGATGTCATATCTTTATATAATTCAGATAAATTAAGAATATACATTTAAAAAGAGTGTGTTGATGCAAAAAGGAAAGGAAAGGGAGAGTTTAATAAATTACTGCTGAAGATCAGCCATATAGTTTCCAGGTACTAAGCCATGCTGGGTGGGTCTTTGGGATTTTATCAACTCGGCAACCCACCATCCATCACCTTGTTTATGTCTAATGCCAATGATATCTCCTTGTTGGAATGACATTTCTTCGGGAATCTATACAGTAATGTCAGCTATATCTCTTAATTAGACGTGTATATCTATACCACTTACAGTTGCTTCAAATGACCACATTGCCCTTGCATAGCCTACATATTCTTTATGTTCGCTGGGTGATTTTTGTGGCTGATCGTTAGCTAACTGGGTGCTGCTTCTATTTGCAGCTATTAACTCTGGTATATCTTCCTGTTGCTGCTGCTGCTGCTGTTGTTGTTGCTGCTGTTGCTGTTGTTGTTGCTGCTGTTGCTGTTGTTGTTGCTGCTGTTGCTGCTGAGGCTGAAGCTGCATCTGTTGGTAGCGTTGCTGTTGAGGTGGAGGTTGATGATACTGTCTTTGCTGTTGTTGTTGGGGCTGATTAATATGATACATATTATTATTATCCTGATGTTGCTGATAACTACTAAATCTCTTATCATCACTACTAAAACTTGAAGACGACTGATGTTGTTGGATATGTTGCTCCTTGTCCTTCTTTTTATCCTTTTTACCATTGAAGAATGGTATAGAGAATCGGCCCGTTTTTTCTTTATGGTGTTTCTCCGAGTTGGGTGACATTAATTTATTCAAAATGGGTAGCTGTGTGCTTGATACACGCTTCTTGTGATCATTTTCTTCAGCGTAATAATTATGATGCTGCTGCTCTTGTGGGGTAGGGTTTATCATTAACGAGGAATCGCGTGGTTTGTACGCAGAACGATAGGATTCATCTTCATTATTATTAACAAAGCTATTGCGAACCATATTACGTTGCTTTTCTGTATTCTGCTGCTGCTGTGCAATTGGAGACAACTGGGATTGTCTCTTTCCTTGTGCAATGACTTGATGCGCAAGTGTTTGGACATTAGCATCTGACATTCGATTTTCGCTTGGAATATCAATGGTAAGAGGTGTACCAGGACGATGCATCTTTGGTTGATATTGTTGCATTCCAGATGATGGTGGCGTTACATCTTCATTATCTTGCTGCTTTTCGTTATCACTAAGTGATTGCGGCAAGCTGCTTCTTGAGTTGATCGAGTTACTATCCATGACTTTAACATGTCTAGAATTTATTGGTATTTGCTGAGGTCGTCGAATAGAGGAAATCATCCATTTTTCATCTTTGGGAGGCGTTGGTCTAGGGTTATCCACATCTTCGTCACCGTAATTTTCCATGACGAGTGTATGTCTCTTGATTAGATTATTGGTAGGTGAATTTAAAGAAGACGTACGGGCATTTACAATAACCGTTGGAGGCTTGGGCTCGGTTTGGTCATTCATATCAGTGCTGCTGCTAAACGACGGATTAGGCTTGGGATTATATTTGGATTTATCCTTGTCTAATTCGTTGAGACTAACGTTGGATGATCCTGTTTTGTCGGTGCCAAGCAAAGGTGGCGTTAAAGGAGCTAATTCCACTTTTGGTGGTTGTACATTTGAAGAATTTGTGTGCGAATTAACTGGAGCCTCTTCTACTTCATTGTGGAAAATTTCTCTACTACCAGTATGATGATTATCTTTAGCAGGTGATAAAGGAGAAGAGAGTAGTTCAGGTAAAGTGTGCTCTAGTTTCTGAAGTTGTTGATCCACTGACTTTAATTCCTCGTCGGGGTTTGTTAGTACGGTGGTGACAGGAGATTCTTCATGCTGCAATGCCATAGGAGGTATAGGTTGGATATTAGTGTTAACGAGTGGTTGTAATTTTGGCTGTTGAGGAGGAGGGGAATATAACACTTCATAAGAAACAAGTACTACGAATTCATATACACATTTATTAGATAATGCATACAATATAAATCTATACACAAGATATTATTAGTTGTTGCATTACCTGGTAGTTTGGTGCCTGTGCCATAATGTTTCACAAACTCAATCATGTCTTGATTGACGTCAGTAATTCCCAAATATGTATTGATCTGATCACAACACTATAAACAATAAAAAATGCTGAGCCTCTTCATTCTCTTTTTATACATATTTACATTATTCAACTTACATCCTCATCAATACCAAATGTATTCTTCATCATTTTTGCGAAACTATAACAAAAATATTATTACCAAACCAATATATAATAATGATATTAATAGCGCTACTTTACGAATAAAATGTGCTTTTCAAGTAGTTTATTCTACTGACTTCTAAATCCTGGAATACAGAAGTCGCAGTCTTCCAATCTGATATCCATTTTTCATTAACATTATTCAAGCTGTCAACAGATCGTCTATATACTTGTTCTATTTATCATTTATGTATTAGTTTAAATAATAAAAAGATACTAAATAAACAATAATAACAAAACTTACCAGCAATACTGACTCGTCTTCTCTGGTCTTCGATTTCCTTTTCAATATAAAAGCAACATGGTTAGACAAGAATAATAATATAAAAAAAAACGAGTGAAAAAAGGACAAATTAAGTATATAATACACCTCATTGTTTACTTACTCTTGCTAACTCTATGCTATTGTTTCCTTCATGTTCAAAATGTTCTTCCAATAAAATTATTTTCGAGCATTCATTTGCATAATCAACATTAGCCTATGATTTGTCAAATTAAAAAAAATAACGAAATTTAAAAATAGCTTTTTTTCCTCTTTCTATTCCTACTTACTCGTGTAACGTCCATTTCGTGTAGATTCCTAAGTTGTTTTGTACTTTCGACTTGCTGTTGTTGCTATAAAAACATATAGTTAGTATATATGTATCTCGTTTATTAGCAACATTTACAGCTTTTCTAATATCTCTTTGTTCTTTGATAAAGCCTTCCAATGGAACCTCCAAATGATCCTTGAACTTTTGTGCGAGATCAATATGAGCGCGTGCTGTTGTTTCAAGTGTACTTGAGATATGGCTTAGTGTTTCTGCAAAGCTACTTTCTTCATTTTGGGAAATATTCGTATTTTGTGAAAGCTTCAACAGTTTGTCTCCATATTCCTGTTCTATTTCAGCCCTAAACGTAATATAAAATGAATAAAACAATTATGGAATTGTTTTTTATTTTACCTTGCTTGATAAAGTCGCTTGATTTCTTCGCTTGTTTCTTTGGATTTTCTTAAGCGGGTTGATAAAATATCGCAACCTTTATATTGATCATCCTAATAATATTGAATTTTTAATAAAAAAAAAAAGCTCTCTCTTTGTTCATTGCAATAAGTTTACCCAAAAGGAATCTGAATAACTTGCAGTAATAACTGGTGTATTCAGTACACTCATTGTGAGAAAACAAAAGGCTTGCTTTTTTACTGTAAACTAAATAAATAAGCAAAAAAAGAAGAAAAGAATAAAAAATAAAAATAACTTTTTTTTTTCACTGTGGATAAAAATAAACTTTTTCAAAGGGGAAAAAAGATGAGCTCAAAAATCGCTTGATTCCACAAATTCGGTTCGGATCAAGAGGATTATTAATTTTTTTTTCATAAAAGTTCAAACTCAAAAATAAATGTTTATTATTAAATTAAAACCATTCATGCAATGTTATGTTGGTTTTAAAATGAAGGGAACAAGCATCTTTATCCCGTCCTTGCTTTTTACTCTTCCTTTGAAAAAATATTCAAATATGAATAGGATCTGATATACGATTTCACTATTGAAACTCACTAAACTTTAATACAACGTGGTTTCGTAGCTGGTTAGTACAACAAACAAACCGGAAGATCGCTGTAAAACTCTGTCTTAAAAACAATCTTAATTGTATGCAACAATTTACATGGAGAAATATGTAAATGTTTAGAGGAACATAATCTATAAAACTTATTGCTTAGCTTACGGTTCATTGAAACTTTGAAACCGATATACTACATGGCACTATCAGCTTTTTTTTTATTGAATGACTCCTATGCCTAAAATGCTTTATAAAAGAAGCAATAGGTGGTTTATGATATCATAGTTCATGCTTAATGAACATACAAATTATAATGTCTCTCTTATGTAATGCATGTGATATTAAAGATGGGTTCTTTATTAAACCAAATGAAGTCTTTTTTTGATCACGCCTATTTCACCTATCTTTAATGTTTTTTTTTGGTACTATGAATCTAGAATGACACACACTCTTCAGAAGCTAATGAAACTTTACAAAGGGGTTTTAAAAAGGGGGTTCATTGTTTGGTAAGGAATTTAAACCATTGTTTTTTATACAATAGAGCGCCACGCTAATGAAGATCAAACAGGGATAACGATAAGCAGTGAAAGATGAGCCAAAGAAGTATATAGTGTATACGTTAACATATCTGCTACGATGTTTAGTGTTAAAATTCTCCTCTTAAAGGATAATATGGTTTTATTATTGACAAATAAGAAAGAGAAGCCATTTTTGATATGATCTGATTCAACTCACTTGATGGTGATATCTCAAATGAAAATAACAACAAATCTAACAAAAAACAAAGAGTACACGCTATTCTCATTTGAGGAAACAATTGTAAAATCGTGTATGTCCATATATGTTATACATTTATTATAGTTATTATTAACAATTAAAAATATCCAATCCATTTTTTGCTTTATGTTCTAATATGAATATTGCCGGCCTTTGTCATACATCTTACACCCTAAAATGTGTATACAAGAATGAGTGATTTACTTTATTGAAAACAACTTACACTTAGAACGTACCTTATATGGCTTATAAGCTTCATGGAACAATCTAAGACTATCTACCTTGAGGCCTGAAATAGCATACAAGTTGATTTGGAACTCGAGACTGATGCTCATACCTAATTCAGGATTCGATTCACTAATAACTTGGTTGTTAACGCTATTGCATCTACCCAATGTCGTATAGTGTATTTACCTTGTGCTGAATGTACCAGATAAAACAGGCGTTCTATCTCGTAACTGAAGTTTACCAATCTCCCATCGAACCGACTAAAAAAGAATAGAATAGAAGTGGGTGATGAGTATTTCCGTTATATAATTTTATGCTCAAGCATTATCTTTACCTTATTGACGGGATCATACATGTATTGACCTACATTACATGTAGCATTCACACTAGTTGAGCTCTTTGGCATGGGCAATGTTAGCACCACGTTTTCAATAGGTTTGCCGTCAGTGGATCTAGGCTGCACAGAAATATCAAATCTACCTATGGAGATATGGCATAATGTCAACATCTTTGTGACGTGATACTATTATATGGTAGCTCACCTCCGTTACTAGTTGGTATAATTTGGGGCTTCACTTGTAAGGGTATTGCCTGATAAGGTGAAAGTGTGGTTCTAGTAGTTTTCGAGAAAAATATGGCTCTTAATGCTCTGAAAGATAAACACTTGTATAAGCATATCTTACCTATAGGACATTAATTTGAATTGTCCATCAGGGGGAACAAATGATAGGATCTTTTCGCTTTCCCATTTACGATTTCTATATATCGGTTTTAATACCGTAACACTTGTTATCATCTACTCGATGCACCTTACCTTACACAAGGATGGAAACTAACATCGTCGATTACACGAGCATTAACAAAATTCAATGATAAGTCGGGCATGCCAGATAATCTACTATTTGCGAGCACTGTTCCATGTGCCTCACAAGATACTACGCTTCCGTTACTAAATAAAATAGCTAAGTACCATACACTATCTAAAGAGGGATCAGCATAACTTACGCAGCGATAGTGGCATCAATCTCTTCAACGATATCAAAATAGATCTCGTTCTGTGCATATTTAACGCCAGCCTTTCTCCAAGGTATATTGGACATGCTCTGAGGGAGTTTAGGTGCCACACTTTAACACACATAAGAGAATTTTTTGCTTTAATACCAGTCATCGTCTTCCAATCCCATCATTTGTATCTTACCCAGCTGCAGCACCAACAGTAGTTATCATCTTGTTCATTATAGTAGGTGGCATGATGATCTCCTTCAAAGCATTAGGCTCAGTTGTAAGCGGATAGCCATAATCCATCATTTCTTCCAACAACTGCATTATGTATATGGTCAAGACATAGCACACACACAAGAAACATTGCCTTTTTAAAACAATACCTGATACACTGTAACAAAGTTCTCTCTGATAGAAGTCTCTGACACGTCGCTTAGGTAATCCGTCAATATATCGATAATGCGATGAATAAACTCAAATACAAGCATAGGATCCACTTTTTGGTCGTGTCGTATTAGCAAAAGTCCTCCTCCATCATAAAAAAGCACCATCTTACCTTCTCTCTCAACAGGACACAACCAAGTCAAGTCCTCTCTTAAAACATTAAGTAGCCAATACTTGTTTGTTTCCAAGATGGGCGGTACATCCTCTCTTGTAAAGTAAGCCTCCTTTACTGACAAGGATCCTGCTCCATTATCGCCCATTGAACCCGGTAAGGAATGCATAAACTTTGTACATTCGTCATTAAACACATCTACTATTTGTCTCGAGATGATTCCTCTCCAATGCTTTTCAATAATGATTTTTCTTTTTTGTTCAAGCGCAAAAAGTAATGAATAAACGATTCGTCATTTTATATCTTGTAAATCTTACCCTTGCTTATTTATCACAAATAAAGAATTGATCATTTTATAAACGCGAAAATAAAAAAGAAGAAGAAAAAAAACAAGATAAAAAACAAAACGGTGGTTCCTATCGCTCTTTCTCCCCTTCTTTGTTTCCGCTTGAATTTCCTCTTCTTACATCCTATTCTTTTGATCACTGACCAATCATTTTGGACCAAATTCTTGTACCACTTTGATCGTGGAAGTAAAAACAAGAAAGGAAAAAAAGAAAGCACATCTGTAGGATACATGTCATTGATATGAGCTTTACTCTATAATTCAGTCTTTATTATTGCATTTATAAAGTCATAACGTATTTTCACAAAATAGCGCTAGAGACAACTAAGTTTATGGGATCTCATCTATTGAATAGATATCTCATCACTGTGTTCACTGTTCTTCCCGTAAACGCTTTGGCATCAGGATTAGCAACAAGAGCGAGGATGGTAGCAGAAAGATCGTTAAGCTCTATTTGATCCCTGACGGAATCTCTTAAAATCTCGAGCCACTGTTCAGTCTCATGGATATGTTGGAGTCTAATCGGCTGTGTTCTCTTGCCATCCAGTTTCCAAATATAGTTATCCTGATAAATGTAGCTTATATAGTGGAACGCTTTGTCCGTCTTTGCTTCACTATCTGTAGTAGTCTCATTATCTTCCTCGAGCTTATCCTTTACTACTTTAACCATATTCGCATTCCTATAATTGACTGTAAATTTAGTGTTTGAGGAAACACAGATATGATTGTATTTATACGTACGTATTAGAGATGTCATGTATTCTTTTGAAATCAGGTATTCTTATGAGAGCTTGACCAAGAGTCTAAGCAATATATCAAATGATGTTGAGTGTAGACATGCCTCAAGAATAATAATGAAAACATACCTTGTAATCTACTCGTGTGGGAGAATCCAATAGCGACTGAAGGAACTTGATTTGCTTTAAGCCCAAGTTGGAGATAATGTTCAAAAGAGAAACAGTGGCACCTGAATTTTTTACCAGCTCGGGTATGAATACAATGTTTTTTTCGCTTATCTTTCCAGCACTAGTGCATTCGGTAAGTGGTGAATCTAAACATTGATATCCAACAATGACGCCAAATGTCTCCCTAATAAACCGATAAATGTAAATGAAAAGGTTGCTTGTTTGTTTGCGTTTTTTAATAATAATAAAAAACAACTCACTCTTCTAAAAGTGTATTAAATGACTTTAAATTCACTATATCCTTAGCAATAATATCGTCAATGCCATAACATTTGATCATATCGTTGAATATGGCTAAATTAAAAACATTTTTTAGAGAATGACATGATAGAAACATTGCTTTTAACGGTTACCTGACTCGGGACCTATAGAGGACCATGCTGGAGAGAAACTGTTGAAGTTGGACATTTTTGATTATTAAATTAAAAAGTAAACAAATAAACAGAGTGAGATACACTTCTTCATCGAGTTTATTTTATATCATTTTTGTTTGGAAGCATGGAGAAAGAACCAAATCACGTTGCTTATAGTCTTGGTAAAGAGTAATTTGAACCATCAATGAAACAGATATTTAATAAATGAAGCTTGACAGTATTGGGCTCATTTTCATACAAAACTGGCTCGTGATAACTTGTAATGTTCGTCAGTTTAGTTATATCATATCTTGGATCATTTTTTTGTTAATCAGGGAAGTCATTTATATTCCTTATTTGTGGATGATACAAAGAGCTAACTGGATTATAGTCTTCTCTATTTTTTTTGCAGCTTGAAGGAAGGAACGTAAACATCGTATGATAATAGGAGTATGGATAAAATCCAATATTATAGGTCAGGCTTGATTATAAAAGGATTTGGTATACACTCTAAACAAAACCTGTAGAAAACATGGCTTTCATGCTTAAAAAATGTTACACGAATGCTTTATTATTAAACTGGCGGTCCAAGTTTTTTCTAGAGTGCTATAGAAGTAGCTTGCTATCAATCTGATATAGGATTAGAAAGATCTTGTACCACGATACTACTCATCTCATATTTAGATTGTTCACACCAGTATTTATTATGAGTTATCTCACTCTTAAGCAATAAACCTAGAACAAGATATCCGCTTTTGTTTTTTTTTTGTTTCTTTTCTATTTATTGCTTTTATAATCTGTCGTTAATATTACAGATGTAAAAATATTTATACAATTAAGCAGGGTGTGAATAATGATGATCTGCATGTATCATGATCTCCTGGAATTAAATATGGAGTAAACATATATATATATATATATATAAAGTATCATTGGATTAAATTTTCCCATTTCATTCTTCTTATTCATTCAAACTTTCTTCATAAATAATGTCATGCACTTATCTTCACAAAACCCTACACAATCAGTTAGGACCAAATACTACCGGTAATACTTCAACCATTAATTAATACAATGATACCCTCCTGTTATGGTGATAACAGTCTTCTATTTCAAATGACATTATGCTGTAAACTATGCTTCTGATGGTAGTTTCCTGCTAATTTTCAGCCTCGGTCATTTACGGGCAATCATGATTTTATGACCTCATGAACTTAGTAGAGAATTACTATAGCATTACAGCTTAATATATGAAATGGAGAAAGATCGTTATCAAAAGGCCACTATAAGGAGTAACAAGGTTCTTGGAATACCTCTTTTTAATGGAGTCCCCTTTATAAAAATATTAAATCCTTCGATATATATAAACAAAATAAAATATATGCATATAAAGCCAAAAAAAGGGTGTTCCGAGATCCCATTCTCTCTATTGTGGTATATAATATATTACCTTTTTTTTCTAACATATTCCTTCTTATAGTACCAAAGCAAAATACTAAACATGATGCGGATCAGACCTCCTCAGAACTTCTTAATATTGGACACCGCCATTTCCTCAATGGATGCTACTTGAGTGCGTTGTATTATTTCCAATTACCAGAACTCGAATGTGATGCCGATGCTCAGTTCTGGCAGGGATATATATATAGATATGGAAAAGAAGGAATACCGATCAATCCTCCCCTTGCACTTGAGTGCTTCCTCAAAAGTGTCACCAGTTACACTTCAAATTCTTGTAACCAAATAGGCCTAGCATTTGAACAGAGTTTTGGTGTTCCCGTCGACTTGAAAAAGGCTTTGGAGTGGTACTATAAGGGAAATCAATGTTCCTTTAATACAATAAAGCTGCTTGAAAAAGGATTCACGTTGAGTCAGCAAGAGAAAGGTATGATATACTACTAGAATATGATAAGCCTTCATTCATCTGAGTACTTCTCATTTAGAGAAACCAATTGAAAAGCTGATAGAAGAAACCTTGGCGATCTTGAAAGGAAATAAATCAAAACAATCGGAGAACCAGAAAGATAATCAAATCATAGAGGAATTTACATACCATGAATTTTCTTCAGCCTATAAATGAGCTATATCGTAATAACAATAATAATAAAAGCAGTAACCAATACTTTTAACTTTCTATTTTTTTTTCTGTCCCATGGCAAACCTATCTATAAAACAGATTTAAAACGATAGTATTAAGAAGTCTTAAAAATAGTAATTGCATTTCAAGAATTGTTATCCAAGATAATCATGATTTCACGAGAATTTTAAACTTTGGAAGCTCGAATTCATCGTTCTATTTTTTTGATCAAGTTTTCATTGTTGATAAAGATGAACTAACTTATATTCCATGTATCAAGTGTGATAATCATGAACATACCACAAAGATTAAAGATCTAATCTATTTAAATAAAAAATACACCTATGCAAATAATAATGCTATTACATAAACAATGGTTGCACAGAAGAATGGAATAAATATGCACCGGTGCATGGAGATATCGATTTTTTATATATCAATATATTCAGTAATATTACTTTTATTTTATATATGGCAAAAGATGAGGGAGATCCTAAACAAATGACACATGCAAAAAATAACAAAAACTGTACTTTTGTGTAAGTTGACGTTATTGTCTTTAAAAATGGCATCATAAGTTAGTATATCACTCTCTGAAAATGGCGACATTTCATTATATTCTGAACAAATTGACCAAGAAGGAAACCGAATATAAGACGAAATATCTTCCCTCTCTCTTTTTTCAAAGCTACTTTCCTCATTGATACATCTAAGGATGAAGGCAAGTCTTTTGTTGGGAGCAGTCTCCACAGTGATGCTACTGCAATCTTTTGTTCATGGTAGTGAACAAAAAAAGAGGGCTGAGACCGAAAAGCCCAACATCGTTTTTATTTTTACAGATGATCAAGACTTCAAGCTAAACTCATTAGATTACATGCCAAACGTACAAAAGCATTTGGTCCAGGAAGGAACCGTATATAATAACCACTATGCTACTATTGCCGTATGTTGTCCTAGCAGAGTTGGTCTTTTAAGAGGACAGTATGCGCATAATACAAAGTATGTAAACGGTACCATATTTAATTTGATCCGCTCTACTAACACGCTGTTTTGTAAGTATTACCGATGTATTGTCTCCTTTTGGAGGTTATGACAGATTTAATCGTCTCAAGTTGGGTGAAGACTACCTGCCTATCTGGTTAAAAAATGCTGGTTATAATACAAATTACATTGGAAAGCTAATGAATGAATATTCTGTTTACAATTATGACAAACCTGTACCAAAAGGGTAAATTAAAAAAATATTTTGAATGACTCCTACGTGCTAACCGCTGCAACTTTAGTTTTGATTATCAAGATCAATTACTTGATCCTTATACTTACGTTTACAATTCTGCTGTGTTTTCAAAAGACGGAGAGACACCTGTTTACTATAAGGATGTTTATCAAACAGATGTCATTCATGCAAAAACAAGGGCAACTCTTAAAAAACTAGAGAAATCCGAGGATCCCTTTTTTTTGTGGAGTAATTATAAATAATTTTTTTTTCTATATGGGTTCAATGTCCTAACTTTCTTTCTAGTTGCTCCTATGGCACCTCACGGAGAAGTCGATTTTTATGAGGATGGTTCATTTGAATTGGGTACAGCTATTCCGGCAGATCGTCACAGGCACTATTTTCCAGATGTAAAAAGTAAGATTTTCTATTTTTAAATACTCTAAATCTACTCCTACGATAAATCGATATACTAATTATATAATGTATAAAAAAAAGTTCCTCGTACACCTCATTTCAACCCTGACACACAATATAAGACTGCTTCCTATTGGAAAGACTTGAAAAAACTGGACCCTGAGTTTGTTGATATATTAGATGAGGCCTACCGTAATAGACTTCGTGCATTACAAGCAGTGGACGAGCTTGTAGGAACAGTTTTTGAGCAGCTTGAAAAACAGGGAAAGTTGGATAATACCTACATCATTTATAGTGCTGATAATGGGTAAGTTGAACGGATTTTCTATATTTCCATATTGGCTTAGCTTTTTCGTGTTCCTTAGATATCATCTTGGCCAACACAGGGCCTATCCAGGAAAATGTACAAACATGGAAGAAGATATCAAGTAAAATCACCTCTTAAACAAACCTTCCCTTTATAGTATATAATAACCATTTTACATGATTAGTGTTCCTTTTATTGTTCGTGGTCCTGGAGTTCCAAAGGGTCAAACCAGTGATATTGTCAGTTCCCACCATGACATTGCACCTACTCTTCTTGCATTAGCAAAGGGAGATGAATTTGTTCCGTCTTGGGTGGATGGTGGTGTTATTCCATTAACTCCAGATCTTGAGAAACACCCAAAACCAGTTTCAAAACAAAGCTTCACCGTTGAGTTTTGGTCATGGCGAAACTTAGCAGAGTAAGTACCAGTATACCCATTAAACTTTTTTTTATTTTAGTTTTAATCGATAGTAATAATATTTAGGTATAAAGATACTCAAATGATTGGACCTAATACATATAAAACTCTTCGAGTCATTTCTAATGATTATAATTGTAAGTACATAAATGATAATTTATAAATTATATTAACTCTTTTTTTTTTTTTACTAAGATATGTATGCCGTTTGGTGCACAGGAGAACATGAATTTTATGATTTAAAAGAAGATCCTTATGAATTAAATAATCTCTACAACTCTGCCAACATTCAGCTTGTTAACCGTCTTGATGCTTTATTAGTTGTCTTGAAATCTTGTCGCGCTGAGACATGCCGTGATCCATGGAGAGTTCTTCATCCTTATGATGATGAGATAAAAACTTTAGCTGATTCTTTAGATGCAAAGGTATATAGATATAACTCCATAAATAAGTTGGTTTTAAATACTAACATCATTTATTGTTAGTATGATAATCATTATGCCCAATTCAGAAAGGTTGAATTCCAAGAATGCCTCGATTTTAAAGCTGAATGGAACGAATTACCTTCTATTGATGGTTATTTCCTTTCCAATGCTACCGAAACCAAGAAAAGAAATAAACCCTTGCTACATAATCAGCAGACAGACCAGCTTGTGTTTAATAGCCTGAAGCACTCACTCTTTGGCACAGGAAAAAAGGAAAAGAAAACCATGCCAAGGGAATACTATGATATATTTAAACTCATACCAACAACGAATAAGTCTGTGGGATATGAAGTACCTGATGAATCATTTGAGGAGCAAGCTATTCCAGTACCGAAAGAGTTGAGAGAAACCCATATTCCATGGGCAGACTATAATTTTTATGGCGTTGGAAGCTAATAATCTATTTTTTTTTTACCTCTGTATTTCTTACAATTATAATAAACAATTTTATCATTCCCTCCTTCATTGGTGAGTTGGTATAAATTTTTAGGTATTTTTCCATAATGCAAAAACTTAAATCTCTAAAATTATAAAGTAAAAGCCTTTATACTTCAATATTTATTACTTCAAATTATACAAGCTTTATTTTATTACATTTTCATGTTTCAATTTGCAAAGAAAAAAAAAGGAGGAGGTTCATAAAAACAATGCTATTGGTTTAGCCTTTATATTTGAACAATATCTGCTTTAATACGCAAGGTGTTTGTTGATGAAAAGGGTTGTAACTGAACCAAAAACAAATTGAGTTAAAGGTTTTGCATTCTGAAGAGGTGGAGAAGACATTGGTTTAATTACATCGTAAGTATTGGCGCTGTCGTAATTTCCGAAAGCTTCAAGGCCATAAGAGGTGGTATAGAACTGTGTTGTATCGTTGTTAAGAGTTCTAATTGAAAAAGATACACCTTTCTGCTTTATTGTAATTCGAAGTGAATACAGAATCAATTTATCCAGTATAATTGGTTTTTTCGTTATGACCTGATATCCAAGTTCAAGATGTCGTAAATTTGGAAAGGAATTTGAAATACAACAGTATGCTCCGTTGGTTATACCTCTGCTGTCGATTCTAAGTACATTCAGCTGATGGAATTGGTGACTTTGGTCTCTACAAACAACGTGGAACCCTTTAATCATCAGTGATTCCATTTTTGATGGACATTGCTGTATCAATTCATTTAAATCCAGCGAGATATGATATTGGAAATGTACTTGCAATGATTTGATAAACTCCATGTGTTTCAATACCCAAAGCCACTTTGTAGAATCTATTTGTAGAACCAATTCTGTAATTAACCTGTAATTAATCGGAACCATCATAGTAGGATCTTCAGCGACTTTATAGCGTCCAATCAAGCTTAACTCCTCTATGGTTGAATTGGATCTATCAATGACGTTCAAGAGTGTCGCGATAGAAGTTGAACAGTTGGTTTGGAAAAATTTTAAGTGACATAATTTTTGAAAGGCAGGTAAAATACCAGATTCCATCATAGTGCTTTCATCTAATACTCCATTTGAAAAGTAATCATAGTATACAAAACCGAATGCAGAGATATTAGCGTATTTTAGAGATATATATTGGAGCCACTTCAGTATTGTATCAACGGTTGTGTTAGTAAAAAGAATATCTACGGCTTCTAAACTATTAGCGGCATGAACTTGACCAACATCATTGTCTACTATCAAATTGGCATGTAGCAACTCTAAAGACTGCAGATTTTGAACAGCAGCATGTACTTGTTCCAAATTACTTGTAGACACCCGGCAATTAAACACGGTAAGGCTTTTGAGTTTTGGGGCATTTGTTAAGCGTACAATAAAATCCTCATTAAAATGTTTTGGTCCAATAGAAAGGGTTGTCAAACTTGAGCATACCGATGGTGTTAATAAAGTATACACAAATTTAGAATTATTGTGCACTTTTACTGTCTGAATTTGATCACTCCAATGCTTTGATGATACAGACCGACCATTGTTTTGAGCATATCCCAGTCTTTTCATCTTCACTCCATACCCAAAATGAATGGAGCGTAAATTAAAGAATAGTTTATAAAACTGCACTTCGTTCATGTCGGAACTAACATTTCCTAGTAGAACCAGCTCGTTGACTTGCTCTCTTATATGAGGATTATCTTCTAGAATTTGGACAAAGCGGCTGAAAATCTCAGTTTTACTAATAACGACACTATTGTATAAACCTGTTGAGCGTAAAACATTTGCCCATTGGCGACAGACGAGCACACACTCTTGTTTAAACGATAGATGTAGATTGCTAAAGATTATGACAAGTATTTCTTGTGGTAGTTTTTTCATTTGGAGGGAGGTGGTTAAGAAAAAGATTATTTAAAAGAAAGAAATATGATGATTATTTTTTGATGGCGCATCTGGAAGTTTGTATCAAAATTTGTTTACACCCTTACAATTCAAAAAGCACATGATAGTGATCTTCAATATGCCGCATGAGAAAGAAGACATCAATTCAAAGATAAAGTTTATGACATGTGAAAAACGAAAATGAAGCAAAATGAAAATGCGTTTTGAATCCAATGGTTATTGATATAAAAAAGAAAAATATTTCAAATGTAGTATAGTACTAAGTATCTGTGAGTGATGCGGTTTTATAAATAGAAAGGGGAAGGTTAATCAATGCCTGACTTTCTTTTTTTAGTTAAGTGGAAAAATTTGGCTTTGATAAAACAAATAAAATAAACATGTTTCTCTTAAACGCTAATGATAAGCATGTACTGATATGATTATAATAAAAATACTGCTTTCGGGTCTGGACCTTATTGTAGTTTCAATAAAATCTCAGTGATTGATCTATAAAACATTAGATAAAGTGGTCGTATATTATCATTTGCGATCAAATGATTATAGGTACAACCTGACTGGCTTTCCTGGGATGGCCTACCTTAATAAATTCAACTATTGGAGCGAGCTTACGCTCCAGTAAAATAGCCGGTCTATATGAGCCAAAAAAGAGTATTTTAAAATGATTTTTATGACTCGAATATGTATGGCACAATTAATTATGAAAAAGCACATCATCGCCTAATACATCCCTATTTCAATAAAAAGGCAGGAAGAGACTTAAAGAAAAACACGAGAACAAAACTTTCCTTAATTGTAATTTTAGTATAGACATTATAATTCTGATCATTACAGCTAAATCATTGACAAAAAGTGAACTGAGTTCAAACTTTTAAAATAAATATGCAATTGTTTATTACTTTACGCAGTCATTTTCTTTTCTCTTCTTCCCTCTACTTATTTACAATTGACAACAGCATATAAAACATAATGGAATCATCCAATACAGAGGAAACAGGTAAATAAAAGTTTACTATCATTATTAAAATCACTGATAGCATTAACGAGTGCCCTGCTTTTAGAACTTGCGATTTTAGAAGCTATGTTGAACAGACAGAGAATACAATTCGATGACTTATCAGGATATAATGATCATGACCAAGTAATTAGATATTCCCCTTTCTCTATCTTGTGATATGAATTAAAACAAATCGATATAGATAATGAGAGGAATTATTCAAAAGGCATGGTCACAGAGAATGCTTGTTTTGAACCTGATTGCCCAACCAAACTCGTCTTATGAGTTCCATGTGTTGGGAAGTACAGGAAATGTAAGCAAACTACTTTATTCTTCTACATTTTATTTAAAGAATACAATATAGTTTTATCACGTCTACCTTGGCGAGTATATGACCTGTACATGTCTCAACTTCACTTATGATCGAACATACAACTGTAAACACATCTTGTTTGTTCTCTTGAAAGCCTGCAATTTGGACTTACGACACTCACTTGTAATGAAAAGAAAGAACGATCTCACCACACTAGAAGAAAGAGAGTCTGTTATTGCTAACAACACATTTATGTATGATCTCCCCTTCTATATTCATGATAGAGTCCGTGAAAATATCCAGTTCATGATCGCATTTGGTAACCGTGATATCAACATGGAGGGATTTTTAAACTTTGCCGATATTGTAGGTTTAAATCCTACAAGGGATAATATAACCTTTCGTGTTCCCCGTCTCCGTTCTCGCCACCATCCTCGCCACCGTCACCGACAACGCAATAACAATCGTGGTGGTTCTCCTGGTGGTGGCGACAATCCTTCCCGTCCCCGTTCCAATCGTTCTCGTCGTCGTCAGCGACAACGTAATAACAATCGTGGCAGTACTCCTGGTGGTGGTGGTATTCCTGGTAGTAATCGTGGCGGCAACCTTCCCAATCGTCTTAGTCTTCGTTACCGCCTCCGTGCTCCTCGTAGACAAAGAAATTGAATTCTTTTAAAATCTATTTTTTTTTCTCAAATCATTGCTCGCTATTCTTCAAGTCTATCCTCAAAAAGAGTGTTGCTACAACTATAGAGATATCCATGTTGATATTTTTAGATTTGCTAATAAGAAACATTTGAAGTTTGGTAAAATAAAGTTACAAAATAATAGTCAAATAACTAAAAATGAACAAGATTTTCTTTATTAATATTTCAAAAGGAAATGGATGAATCAATGAATTAGGGAAATCATGATTTTTATATGAAAATGAAAAAGAATGAAGTTTTTATGTATAAAATATGTCTCTCAAAAGTAAAATGCATTAGTTCTTTTCAGCAGGTAGTGGAGATAAAGTGGAAGTGCTTGTCACTTCATTATCCACTACAATCCCGGGCGAAGATTCTCTAGGGGGTTGAGCTTCTTCAAAATCAAATTCATCTTGATGCCAATCAAACTCTTGTCCTTTATACTTTGACATAAGATAGCGCATCCAAAGTGGCGCAAATGATCGACTAGAAAAAGTAAATACGTTAGTCATTCTCTTCCTTTTTTTTAAAAAAAAAAAGAAAGTTGTACTTACCTCATTACTGCTGTCCACCAGTTTTCACGCTGAGAATAATCTGGATGAATGCGTCCTCTCGATGCCTTATCTACAATGAGTACGACACCATTGATGATAATATAGGCAAAGATACCTCCAATAACACCATATGCTAAAGAAGATTACACATAAACATGGGTGACAACTTGACAAAATATATTAAAATAAATAAATAAATTCTTACCGATACTGTAAGTGAAGGGCATAACAGCCATTGTGATAAATGAAGGAATGGCATCACCAGGGTAATCCCAATTGATATTACGCACGGAAGAGGTCATCATGGAACCGACAATAATCAAGGCCGGACCAGTTGACCATGGAGGAAAACTAGCAAAGATTGGCGAAAAGAAGATGGAAATAAAAAAGCCAAAGGCAACAGTAAGAGCAGTGATACCTGTGCGACCACCTTCAGCAATGCCAGCACCCGATTCCACAAATGCGGTACAAGACGAACTACCAAAACAAGAGCCAATGGTAATACAGCAAGCATCACCAATGAAAGCCATTGTGGAGTGCTCAAAGTCACCAGCAGGGTCGGTAAAACCACCATAGCGTGCCATTGAATACATTGTACCGGTGGTATCCAAAATATCCACATACAAGAATGTCACAAGTGCAATCCAGATGTCCTTTGAACCGAAATTAAAATCAAATTTACCTAGTACGTGCTGTAAATTATGTACGGTCACCACTTGTTTAAAGTAATTAAACATGCTGTCGCCTTGTGGTGTATAGGGGAAATAGGTGATGGCACTGTTACGTGGCCAGGAGGTGATGGCAATGACGACGATGGAGATCAAAATGGCACCTCTTACTTTAAACATGAGCAAGAGTGACATGATGATGAGTCCTAATATTCCCATATAGAGCGTTGGCGAAGTCATTTCTCCCCAAAGACAGGCACCATTCTCATCGAGTGCTTCCTCTATAAAATAAGGGAAATGTTAGCAATATCCCCAAGTAGTTGCAAAGATAATGTTTACTTGGACATCCTCCCAGAGAAACTAAAGTAGCGTAATCGAGTGCGACAAGGCCAATTCCTGCAGATGACTGCAAACCGATAAAACATAAGTAGAGACCAATACCGCATCCCATAGCCACTTTAATACTCATTGGTATAACTAGAATGATGTGTCAATTTCACGCGTAAGAATCATGTATAGATAATTTTTCAAATACCTCTAGCCAACCATTGACGCATGCCAAATATAGAAAGAACCAAGAAAATCATTCCCTCCATAAAGACAGCAGCAAGTGCAGTTTGGTACGAGACAGATCCAGAACCATGGTAACCAACAACCGTGTAGGTAAAATATGCATTTAATCCCATACTAAAAATGGAATGATTTCAAAAAATCACTGCTTAGCTAATCTTATCTTCTATCTATCAATTCTGTCTTTATATTTTACCCTGGCGCCATTCCAAGTGGAAGATTAGCAAAAACACCAATAATGACACTTGAGATCATTGCAATAATGGAGGTTGCCATGATCATGTCTAATTTCACTTCATAAACACACTTTTTTTTTACCGAGTATTTTAGCATTTCATATTCTATTTTGATGATACACCTTACCTGCATATAGTCAGTATCTTTATCACAGGTTGGATCTGCTGAGGTGCTATTACAAACACAGGTGCCACCACTTTCCGAAATAATGGATGCATTGACACTGATAATATCTATAAGGTAAAATTAAAACGAGAAGAGAAAGGATGCACTCAATATTTACAAGCCATAGCAAAAAAGATTGTCACACCAGCTCGTAATTCTGTGGTGAATGTGGTGCCCACTCTCTCTCTTCTATGACCAGAGTTTCCCAATTGAAAAAACCTTCCAACACATGAGCGGGCTACTAGATCATTTAACTTATCTATCCGACCTGTCATTATTAAAAAGATAAAGCAAAGAAGCAATGAAAAAAAAAAGTTTTTATATATATGTTTTAAAATGAAATCAATCAAATCAAATAAATTGAGTCCAATGCAAGCGACATCATTGGCTAAAAGAAAAAAAATTTGAGTGTTTTTTTTTCTTCTTTATCAACTTGCTAAGCAACCCACTTTGGAAGCTGTCAAAGCGTGACTTTTGTTTTCTTATCTCATTGAGCATCAATAGCGCATGAAAATAGAATGTCGATGTATACATATATACGTTACCTAGTAACCATTTTTAAAGTGCAAAACTGCCCTAAATATGAATAAAGGAGGAGAACGGATACTAGATATAATTATGATGTCGGATCGCATATAAAATATTTAAACACCTTCCATTTTCAGCGGATCATATGAGCATGGTATAATACACTAAAAGGTGAGTGGGGTTCAGATCTACTGAAACTGTAGATCATCCAGGTTGATTATCTCTATATAAATTGATGATCTCGTCAATTTCCATGCTTCTTCAAGTGTTTGATCCACTTTTTAGTCATTGGTGATAAAGAGGAAGTGGAAATAGAAAAGGCTAATTTATATATTTTTAAGAGTTATAATATATTTGGTAGATCTGGTGACAAATGTTTAGAATTCACTTGTGCTTTTGTGTTGATAATGATTTTGTTGGTAGTTTTTATCGTTATTATTAATATTAATATTATTATTATTATTCTTTCATGGCCAACTCGAGATGGTTTGAAGTATGAGTACACACACACACACACAAGATGAGATGCATACATATAACAACAAGACGGAAGAAGAGAGTGTGCGAAATATAGTAACTGTAATAGGCCAATGAGAATAAGAAACTCAAGATATTTATACGTCATATCCTATTTTGGTGTGTTTTTTAACTGTTTTTTCATTATTTTTTTCACATGGTCCAACAGCCGGAAATGATGTAACCTCGAGTGAACAAACTCCTTCATTTCACTGGACTTGAAAATCAAAAACTAACCTACGCTTTTATTTTTTTCTCTTTTAATAAAATTTTTAAATATCTCCACATTTTTTACTTGAACTAAACAATAGCAATGTCTCTTGATAATAAAGAGACGATTCAAATACCAGAGTCGACTCAGTTTTATCTCTCTGAAACGGCACTAGAACGTGACAAACGTATCCGAGATTTGTTCAATACGCTCGATCGAGAAAAGCGAGGATTATTAGATGGCAAGGCAATTCAGCGTGGATTCACCGAAATGACCCATTTGCCTGCTCGAACAAAGTACGCCAACGAGCTCCTGGATCGCTGCGACACTTCCAACGACGGCCTGGTCGATTTTGAAGAATTCAAGACGTATGTGAATGAAAAGGAAAACGAGCTGTGGCAACTGTTCAAAAAGATCGATAGAAATGGAGTTGGGCAGTTGGATCCAAGCGACCTTCAAAGCGCTCTTGCCCAGGCAGGCATGACCATTTCGGAGGAAGAAGTCGTGGACTTTATGCAATTGATGGATTTAGGCAAGTTGCAGCAAGTAAATAAAATAAGAATAACAATAAAAGCAGCGATAAAGCGTGGGACAACTGTGTGTATTGATATAAAATACTGTAGATGGAAATGGCCTGATAGACTTTAATGAGTTTAAAAACTTTTTGCTGGTATGGAAGCACTATATTCGTTTATTATTGGTATTGACTGTTTATGTAGCTCCTACCTCAAACAAACATGACCGAGATTTATCGCTATTATGAATCATCCACCCAACTAACACAGGATGGCGAGGTAGTCATTCCTACAACAGACGAGACGGCTCGTCATGCACTGCGTTATCTGCTGGCAGGCGGCATTGCGGGTGCAGTTTCTCGCACATGCACCGCCCCCTTTGACAGACTCAAAATCTATCTCATCACACACAGCAGCACGCCATCGCAGCCCTTGACGCTATTTAATGCCATCAAGATTATTTATTCGCAAGGCGGCTGGCGTAGCTTCTTTGTAGGAAACGGGCTCAATATCGTGAAAATTATACCAGAATCCGCCATCAAGTTCTATTCTTACGAATCATGCAAAGAAATCATGGCCAATATCTTTCACTGCGAGGATAAGGACTCCATCCCGACGGGCGCTCGCTTTGCCGCTGGTGGTATGGCTGGTATTTGCGCACAGTTCTCCATTTATCCTGTCGAGACCTTAAAAACTCGCATCATGACTCGTCAGGCTAATGGTCATGGCTCGTCTACCATCTCTTCTTCTACCGGTCATAATCATCAGCAGCAGCGCCAGCAGTCATCAGCGACTGCAACTGCAACCGCGCCAACTTCAAAACATATTGGTAACCGCTTGTCAAGCTCAATTGTTGCCGAAACTGCAAAATCCATGTATGCAAAAGGTGGTGTACGTGCCTTTTGGCCTGGTTTGGTAAGTTTTGTGAATCATGGTATTGGTTATTGTTTATTTATAAATGCGTGTGTGCGTGTGTGTGTGTAGACATTGGGTTTGATCGGTGTTTTTCCTTATCAAGCAATGGATTTGGGTAAGCAATGATGCATCTATTCTCTGAGAGAGGGGTGAATTAACTGGAAAATACTTGTGTAGGTATTTATGAAACATTGAAGCTGAGTTATCTGGAATACAGTCAAGGAGAGCACTATAAGGACGGTTCTCAAAAGCAGCCAAATGTTTTTGTTTTATGGGCTTGTGGTATGGTTAGTGGCACCATTGGTGCTACCAGTGTGTATCCACTAAATGTTATTCGAACAAGGTAAGGTCGCATAATACAAAACATGTCAAGTTGCTCAGCCTGTTATTATTTAGATTGCAGGCACAAGGAACAGCAGGGCATCCTAGAGTTTATAAGTCTCCTTGGGAGGCAGTTGAGGTAACCTTTAAATCGGAAGGTGTGCGTGGATTTTATAAAGGATTGGGTCCAACATTATTAAAGGTATGCTGTCGTTATTTGTTTTTGCTTGGTTTTATATTAATATTTGAAATCCCTAGGTTGTTCCTGCAGTGAGTATAAGTTATGTCACGTATGAATGGAGTAAACGTGAGCTTGGTATTTCTTAAATCCCTATTTACACTTTCGTTTTTAAATACTCCACATCATTTTCATTCTTTTTTATTTTGCTTCTTCTTTGTAATTTTATAATGGCTCATCCTTTTTTGCTTTCTTTTTAAAAATCCCTTTTCAACTGGTTTTTTAAGGGAAAACGACCTTTACCTTTCTTTCAACTTTTCAATCCATCCAATCCTCATATACACCCAATCCTTTTTTTTTTACTCGTGTTTATTTATGCTTGCGTGTTTTTTCTCTCTCTCTTTTTTCGTCAAACTCACTCACTTTTTATACTTTTTTTTTGTATTCCAATTCTTTTTCACTCTTCTGTTTCTTTTAATATTATATCAATAGACGATTACCATATTTTGTTTTTTATTTTGTTTTTTATGATTGCATTTCTAAATTAAAATGAGATAATAGATAAAGAATGTCGGGATATACTTTTCTCTCTAAACCCTTTGCCCACAAAAAGTCCATGTGCTCCCATCCTTGTATGCTTTTCACAAATGCCAATTTTGGTAAATGCGCGATCAAGGTGTCATAATCAACAAGAGTGTCTGCTGATCCATAAAAAAGTGCGATAGGGGTTGTGATTTGCTTTGTGGGGAACTTTGCAGGTAAATGATCAATCACTGTGTTTATTGTACTCCAGGGCAATCGACTAGGTGTTTCATCATACATTTGAAAACGACCTGAACTGATGATTTGAAACCAGTGCTTTAAAAAAATCAACTTATATATAAGGATCGTATTCCTTCTTCTATACCCCATAACTTACTACAATCGATTTAACACTCGTCATACTAAATAAATGTTGGTAGCTCACCAATTTCTGTTGCTCTTCCATGTTTTTACAATGCCATCCAAACAAAAACCCAACTACCCCATCAATCAATTTTACAAATACTGCCGGGTTGATGATACGCTGCCAAAAAATAACAGACTTTAAGAATATCTTGCGCCCAAGTAGAATGTAGATGAGTGAGGGGGTCGCTTTAATAAAACCATCAAGGAGAGGATGAGAAAATCCTTTTGGTGTGGCGGCTGGTGCCATGGCGATAAATAGGTTGACCTTTTTGTTGAGTTCCAGATCGATGGATAAACCCGCAAATGCTTGTGCTGTTCCTTGTGAAAATCCAATATAGGTTA
>VCJJ01002475.1:7603-19308 GCA_024139415.1 Backusella tarrabulga | reverse complement strand
TTTTTTTTTTTTTTGCTATTGTTGGCCTTATTTATATGTGCATATACCATCATGTTCACTAGATAACACTATTCCAGGCCAATATCCTACGCAAAGTTATTGGAGATCTTTAATAGGGTCCAAGGACTCTAAAAGGGTAGTCATAATCATCCATATATAAATCTTATATTGCCGTATACATGAAAAAACACAACAAATTGGATGATTAGGCATGTGATACAATTGTGTCACACTATTGTAATAGCTGTGACAATTGTGATGCAAACTCTTCAGTTCTGGGCAGTTTTATCTGTAACGTAATGAATTGGTTCATATTAATAACAGTAGATGGGAAAAAACGTAAGAAAAAACTTACCTTCATCAAGTTCCTTTTAAATGTATTTGTAATTTTTTCTCAATTTTTTTTTAAATAAACCAGTATCCATACTAAGTTCCATATTTATACAAAAAAGACAGCAATACCCATTAGCATAATGTATCAGTGAACACATAGCTTATTAATGAACGAAATATTTGCTTACCATAATATAAGAGGCAATGTACCTTTGAGTATTGGTGTTTGAATACCATTGCTTGGTTCTGGTCCACGAGTAATCGTGTATTTGCGATCATTTTTTCCTCATCACGGGTTCTTTTAGCAATAGTTCCCGAATGAATTCCTCCTGCAAATTCACTGACTAGGCTTATGGCTGAGGTATTTTGGACCGGCAGACCGACACCACCCCACTTAGTACTATCGCTTGCTGTATGAGTAACTTCCATCCTGCATAAAATATCATTATTTAGCTTTACTAATTTGATAAAGAGATGAAAAAATCTGATGTACCACTTGAAGACAATTACATCGCTTTTAGGGGCGAGGACGATGCTTATAATGCAAACCATTGTCAAACATGCAGCAGAGTACTCAAGGCATTTTACGTCCTTATTCTGAAAGAGTGCAATACAGCGATACCCACTAATTTCCGGTCAGAATTGGTAAAAACCATAAACGGAGAGATGCTTTAGTTCTCTCTTGTTTATCGTTCTGCTCTCAGTAATTTCCGGTTATTTCTGATTTCACAAATATCAGAGACGATCCACTGTAATGATCTAGAACGATGTGAACCTCCTTTCATAAAAATATTTCTATTGTTGTCACAAGTAAGCCATGAAGAGAGATAGCTTGCTGTTGAGAATAACAATAAAAGTAAGTAGAATCATCAGCGTGTATTTTATATTATCAAAGAAATCTTATCTTACTATATTTTGAGATAGCTGGTGTCACTTTAACTGGGAGTAAGGAAGTGCGGTTTTTTGTTGATCATACTCAAATGAATAGAAAAAGAAAAAACAACTTTCTCCTCTTCTGACTATTCTTTCCAAATAATGAGTCACATTCTGGTGCATGAATGAAATAATGAAATAATGAAACAAAGTACGCTACATATAGAACAATCTCATTATTTTCACGGAATATTGCTATCCATGATTTACGCTCTTTGATATGGCAAGAACACATCATAATCACTTGATTATGCAATTATTGATTACTTTTTCTATCAAAGATTTATCATTATTTTTATAGAACGCTTAAGCATGAGAGTAATCAAATTTATCATGATTATCTGTGGTGAAAGCAAAAGCTATTAAAGTTCTGTAATCTAAGTCTATCTCATATTCTCACACAAAATAAAGAAAAGTTTATTATAAATTTAGATTTTTATTTTGCCATCTTTCCTTTTTAGGATTAGTTTGCTTGCTTTGAGGCCTGGATTATGTCAGGCAATAGTTCAGATGCTTCTTCGAGAACAATCATTTTTCCTTGAACCATGTGGCTAGTGATATGGCAATGGACAGCCCAGATACCAGGATTATCCTATTAGAATGCATGTCATTAGTATTAATGTATAGTCAATCAGAAAAAAAAATTACCGTAAAGATGCGCACTTTGGTCCATCCACAATCTCTAGTGCCATTCACGGTCATTGGATACACCATTGAAACATCTTTTTTCAAGGGATGGTCAAAAGTAGTAACATCAGCATCCTTCTCCATATCATATGCGCCATAGCCTTCTGCGATCAGATAATGGGAGTGGCCATGGGTATGCCAAGGGTGGTCCACACAGAGGCCACCAGTTGTGGGTCCATTCTGGAAGACGAGGTCAATCACTTTTCCATAGGGTACATAATAGGTGTTGTGCTCCTTTGAGTAGCCATCAGATTCCAAGGATGCAATGTTAATCGGGTTGGCCAAAACAGTATCGAGCACAGACATAGTCGGGGTTCCCCAAGGTTGCCAAACACGGTCATTTCCACTGAATCGCGTTAGATTCCCCACAAATACTTCATCCATGGTGACTATGATTGTTTGATAAGGCTTTGAGTTGAGGATATGCTCTTCGTTGGCAAGGTATGGTCTGACTTCCTTTAGGATCCAACCAGGGGCATCAACTTCAGGGAAGGCATCTTGAGGTAGAGTGGCGATATCAGGTGATGCCAGGATCTTATCTTGTGATTTGCCATATCGCAAATAGCCATAGCCATTGGAAGTGTAGCCCTGCGTGCCAACCGCAAGTCTTCTATTATTGGAAGCAATGGGGAAGGTTGTGCCTTCTGGATAATCACCAGTATGAATCAGGACACTCATTCGCTGACCTGGACCAAACTCGACATAAGACATGTTGTAAGGTTGAGTATATTCTCCGTCAATTTCAATCAGCGTCATTTGATGCTCAGGAATCAATACACCTAGAGTACGGAAGGTAACACCAGCAATGAAGCGAAGTCGGTAAGTCTTGCTGGGCTCGACGTTGAAGATCTCAAACCCCCTGCAGGAGTCGTCATCACTTTTAGCTGACTGAGTAGCAGAATTGTTATAAAATACACTTTTTCCGTTAAGTAGAAAAGAGTCTGGAGCAGGAGGTGCAGCAAAGATAGGACCCATAGTGTAAGCATAGCGTTCTTCACTTGTTTGGTGCCACCATTCACCCCATTGAAGGATAATTTCTCCATCATAAGTATAAGGACCTTCTTTGATTCTTTTGTCGTTACCTTTTTCCGCATCTTTCTGACCATGGTCTTCCTTTCCAGTATCTTTCTTGTCGTCACCTTTCTGACCACCGTCTTCTTTCTCAGCTTCATTTTGGTTACCTTTATCTTTGTCATCGGCTTTACCACCTTCGTCCTTGTCGGCTTCATTTTGATCATCTTTGTCTTGGTCGCCTTCATCCTTATCGCTATCTTGGTCTTTTCCATTGTCTTTCTTGTCACTTTCATCAATGTCGTCCTCAACGTCAGCACCTTCATGTCGCTTATGCATAGAGTGAGGATCAGAGCCAGTAACCTTGTCTAAGGAATCTTCGGAATCAAAAATAATAAAGGGACCCTGTACCGTGTCGTCATGGAAGGCAACATGAGCATGATAGTAAAATGTACCTGATTGCTCAACGATAGTAAACCTATGAACAAAGCTTTGACCAGGTGGTATTGCCAGCTGCGTAACATTAGCCACACCATCCGAAAAGGGAGTACCAACTTGTCTGATACCATGGAAATGGATACTAATGGGAGAATCAGGGGTTTCATTCTTTACAGTTATCTCGACGGAATCATTACGAACAGCATGAAGAGTAGGGCCAGGCAGTCCACCATTGATAGTGAGTGATGAGTAAGATTGGTTAAAACAATCTGCATTAAGCATAGTACGCATCACATTTAATTCATACTTTCTTGTTTTGGCACAGGCTAGACCAAATACTGATAGTAAGCAGAGTAGGATCCTCCACGCTTGCATGTTTTTTTTCTTTCTTTCTTTGATTTAAGATGTAGAAATACAATGAATGGCTTTACCCTTCTTTTTACTCTCTACTTTTATACCATTTTATTCGATATAAATGTTGTCAAGACACATTTGTTTCTATGTCTCGCACTGGTTTAAGACAACTTTGATTAATTAGAGTACACAAGTAATACAAACTTCAAGAGATAATCAGGAATGGGTTAATTGATTCACATGATACATAAAGTTTTAGTGTGCCTGATTTATAGCGCACGCACACATTATGGCGGTACAATGACATAAATATTTGACCTGGGAGTTCTTCTTTTACTTTTTAATCAAGATAAATGACGCAATAGGAAAAGGTTAAAGTATAAAAAGAGATGGACATTTAAATCTCCGTCATTTATAAAAAGCGATGGTATTTTAATAGGACTTTATTTTTCTCCAAAAAAACAAGATCTCTTTCTTTATAATTCAACAAAAAAGAAAATATTCATAATGTCCAACGTTGTCGAAATTGCCCGTGCCGCTCGTCTTGCCTCTGTTAGTATGCAGTCTGTTACCGATGAACAGAAGAATGAGGCACTCTTAAGGATCAAGCAAGTTTTGGGCGAGCGCAGAGAAGAAATTTTCAAAGCAAACGAACAAGACAAACAGGTAAGGCATATATATTTAGACTTGATAAGCACTCACCATCGATGTACTATAATTAGATTGCCGAGGAATTGGTTAAAGTTGGTAAATTATCTGGATCTCTCTTCAAGCGTTTGGATGTCTGTCAGGGAGACAAATTTGATACGATTCTTTCAGGTGTAAGTGACATTACACAGTTGCCCGATCCTACCAAGAAGGTAACTATGGCCACAAAGTTGGATGATGGTTTGGAGCTTTACCGTTTGACTGTTCCTGTTGGTGTCTTGCTTACCATCTTTGAAGCCCGTCCCGAAGTTGTTGTAAACATTTCATGTTTGGCCTTAAAGTCCGGTAACGCCGTTATTCTCAAGGGCGGCAAGGAAGCCACTCACACAAATACTGCCTTGGCTCGTGTCATTCAGGACGCTTTGGCCAGCCTGCCTGCCTCAAATGGTATCCCCAAGGAGGCCGTCCAGATTGTCGAGACACGTGAAGATATCAGCGCTTTGCTTGATTTGGATAGATATGTTGATATGGTCGTTCCAAGAGGTAGCAACAGTTTGGTTAAATATATTCAGAACAATACCAGGTATAGTGATAATAATATTTATATATAAAGGGGGATAAGGAAGTTTAAGGCGTGATAATTGACTGTTCATCTTGACAGAATTCCCGTTCTCGGTCATGCCGATGGTCTCTGCTCTGTCTATATCGACAAGGAAGCTGACATTGAAAAGGCAGCCAAGATTGTTGTGGATTCAAAGGTAAAGTATCTTTCAATATAAAGAGAGAGGGGAGGAAGGTCATGTAAAGTGCACTCTCCATCACATATACAATACAGACGATCTGACTTTCCCTATTTTCTTTTTCTGGGAACAAAATAGACCAATTATACTGCGGCATGTAACGCAGCTGAGACATTGTTGGTGCATGAGTCACTGTTACAAACCGGTGGTTTTGCTGCCGTTGGTACTGCTTTACTCAAGGCTGGCGTTACTGTTAAATGCGATGCCGAATCACTCTCTGTATTATCAAAGACCGAGGCTGCCAATGAATTCAAGTCTCAAATCCAAGAATCCACAGCTGAAGACTATGATACCGAGTTCCTTGATATGATCATTGCCGTCAAGGTTGTTCCCGATGTTGAGGGTGCTATTTTGCATATCAATGAACATGGCTCCAAGCACACTGATGCCATTGTCACCGAAAACAAGGAAACTGCAGATTACTTTATGACCCGTGTCGATGCTGCAGGTTGTTACTGGAATGCCAGTACCCGCTTTGCTGATGGCTTCCGTTATGGTTTTGGTGCTGAAGTTGGTGTTAGTACAAATAAGACACACGCTCGTGGTCCCGTTGGCCTTGAAGGTCTTGTCATTTATAAATATAAGCTCATTGGTAATGGAAATGGTGCAGGTGACTATGGATCAGGAAAGAAGCAATATAAGCATGAAACCATCCAACCCACCGACTACAAATTGTAGTATGAATTTCATTTATCAATATAATATACATATATCTTTTGCAAACAAAATAAAATAAAATAATCAATTATTTAAACATGTAAAAAGAAATAATGGATTAGTAACTAGTGTAGATCAGGACCATTGCGTGATATATATATTACTGTCTCAGCTAACCAAAAATGTTCCATAATCTAAGTTATGCTTTTTGATTTACCAATGACAAAGTTTGGAAAAACCCGTTGGAAACTTTAATACGATAATCATATATGACAGTTACATTCCAAATGACAATTGGAGTAATAAAGAAATAATTGTACTTTCATCATTTCCAAAGACAAAATACTGGATTAAGATGGAACATTATTATAAAAATGCAACCTGTATTTCTTTACAAGAGCAAAAAAGTGCCATGTAAGCAATTGTAAGTAGCAATATATCAATAAAAGTTTATTAGAAGAGTGAATGCGCTAACAATACATAATTAGTATCATAACTAAGCATGAACGTACGTTCACAACATCAAACTCATGATACAAACAACAAAAATCCAAACAATTCATAAAACAGCAAGTTGCTCTTTTCTTAGATTACTTTAGTAACGCTCGAGTCCAATGTTTTTTTTCAATTCATTTTATAACCTTAAATTACTAATAAAGTATTTGAACTGCCTAAAAAAATAGGCATTGTATGATAAATAAACTAAATATCATTAAAAGGAATGTAAACAAACAATCAAAAATAGTTCCATCTGAATAGAGTGCAAATGCATTCCAAATTTCTATATAAATACTAGAATTACAACTATTTTGTATAATTGCATTGTATTCGCGCGAATAATCATGGTTGTGATAAAATCAATTACCTTATTGCTATTTCTTAATTATGTGTTTGGTCAACAGCAAGAGAAATCCAAAGCACCTCTTTCTCTAGAAGATGTACCCCCACCATGTCGTGATGGGCATTATTTCATACCACCAGTTGCGGTCACCAATATCGAATCTCGAGATATATGTAAAAAATATGGCGGTCACTTGGCCTCCATTACTATTGCCAACTTTGAAATGGCTACCTCTTTGGTGTTTGGATGTGCAGGTCCTCAGCAAAGAGCTTGGATCAGGTAAGACTGATATATAGGAAGCAGTGCCTTATAACTAAATCCATCACTTTATTTAGATCATGGAATGGCTTGGACTACAATATAAATTGTTTGGCATTATACACTGGTACAGGTCAACCCGGTGGAGGCATTGATACTAGTTGCTTGAATAAAAAGTTACCATCTGTATGTGTTGATCCAACTGCAAATGTTGATGCTCCACAAGAGGATACTCGTGTGCTTACCACTACCACTGGCTCTGAAGGAGCTGATGCTGAAGGAGCTGATGCAGCAAAAGATACTAGCGTGGTTACCACTAGTGCTGAAGGAACTGATGCAGCAAAGGATGAAGGCGAACAGGCATCGGGTTTAGCTGAAAATTCTATAGATTTAGAGAATAATAACTGGGTTTTGGATGTTCAAAACTCAATGTACGAATATAGAATGAATCCAGATATCAGTTAATATATAAATATGTGTGTTATTTATTTACTTTTTTAAAAAAATAAAGAGAATATATTTTTGGGAAGTTGTATAAAATATTTACACAAGCTGATCTCAGATCCATAAAAAAACCAAGTTAGTAAACAACTAATTATTACTATTATTTTGTGTTTTTTTGAGTATGTGAGTGGCAATATGTGTATCTGTTTGCCAACAAGTATTATTATTTGTAAGTTATAAAAGTGTGTATATATATATATATAAAATGATTACATAATAGTCGTTGGAAATAAGGATTCAAAACAAAAATTATAAATAGGCACCTTTGACTTTCATTTAAAATGTTTCTTTTTTAACCGCTTTTCTGATCCTTTCCCTTTATTCCATCTTCATCCTCGCCATCTTCGTCTTGTGACTCTTCTTCATCTTGTTCCTCTTGTTCTTGGTCTTGTTTTTTTCCTTTTCCGCTAGTCTCTTTGTGCGACTTTTTCATTACAAAATAGTGTGTGATTTGCAAGCCAATAATACCTATTTATTGATATAAACGAGTGAGAGTGAGCAAGAGTAAGATGGTTCATAAATGCAATACATACCTGTAATTGCCAATACAATAATAAAGTGAGCAGCCGCAATATTCTTTAATGATTTAGTGATTTCCTCAAGATCATTTGACATTGTTACAGTTGTGACGGCTAAAATTTGATATTAGTCAAGTCGATTTAGACAGAATTAGATTATTTGTTATACCTGGTTTAACAGAAGAAAAATAGGTTGATATTCCAAAGAACAATAATACTATTGTTATGCAAATACGAATATATGAGTAATTGAACTGTGGATCTATGTCTATACTTTTACACCCAATTCGCACCCTTTTTATATACCCTATATTCTCCTATTGCGACAAAACCATCATCCACTTACCAAGTGAAGCACCATCAAATAACAAGTTTCCGTCTGTCATATTAAGTATTCCGGTAGCAAATCCACTTGCTGCAATAAACAAATTAGCGATGGGGACATATTTTAAAATGTTAGGTATGTGTGCTTGGTTTGCATAATAAAACTACAATAAAAAGTGGGGAATGAGATTCAGTCATTTGACAAGATCTACTTCTGAAAGATTAGCTTTGTAATTTGTACTTTACTGTAGCTCGGCTAATTGCCTCGGGATGCTCAAGTGGATTTGTCCAAAGCAAGAAATAGTCGAAGGCCCAGTCAGACCAATAAGTCTAAATAGTATTGTTAGAACAAGTTCGAGTAAAAAAACCGAATGATATACTTTACACCGTAAGCAAAGAAACATGAACATAGAATCAATGCAATTTTAACTGTCTGCAGATATTCACTCATCCTGAATGATAAGTTCTATAATAAAGGAAAGTATTTATGTAGAAGAAAGCTGTGTGAAAAAGAAGTGTGTGTGCTTAAGCATTTTTTTATTCCATGTCCATTTAAAGTAATCCAACTCCGAAAGAAATGCCTGTAAAAACGTCACTTTTTAATTACTTTTTTAGTAGCAGTGTTGCACTAAAAAGTAATCTAAGTTTGATTC
This sequence comes from Backusella tarrabulga, assembly GCA_024139415.1. Classification (NCBI taxonomy): domain Eukaryota; kingdom Fungi; phylum Mucoromycota; class Mucoromycetes; order Mucorales; family Backusellaceae; genus Backusella; species Backusella tarrabulga. The sequence goes on along the minus strand of VCJJ01002475.1, from coordinate 10,349 downwards.
TATTCACTGGATATCAATGGAATTGAAGATGTTAGAGATATTTGTTCTTGGATCTCGGTCATGTCAATTAACCAATACATTTACATTTCATGCAGGAATATACAAGGAAAAGCTTGATGTAAGTCAAAAATTTTGTACAGTCGTTCCACCCTCAATATACCGGATGTTTGAAATATACAAATAAGGAAATAGAAAATCTTTTTGGTTGTGGAAAAAAATAATTGTTTAGGCTCTTTCATGCCTGTTGCTTGTTGTGCCACTATGTTTTATTTTATTTTTCTTTCTTTCTATCTAATCCTGTTTCAACATGTTAGGAACTAAATGAATTAAGGGCGGTAAACTACTGTGAAAATCACACAGCGATAAGAGTGATCACCACCTCAGCTCACACTACGCTGCATGAGAAGTCTGTTGAGCCGTCGTATGACCTTAATATATTGGGTGGGAATTAAAAGTTACCAGTTCAATTATATAAACACATGTTGATAAGGAACAGTTAATAAGCGATGAATCGAATAGTAAAAGATCATGTATAATACGTTATAGTGGTGTGGTTTCATCCTTCATAATTTCTCAGGTCCTTTCCCCAATGTATGTCAGTGTTTTTCATTCATGTATATACTCTGATTAATGAAGTAACATTTAAAATGTTTTTATTTAAAGAGGGAGAAACATAATTTTTATTTTCACGGTTATGATTAAATGACATACACAAAAGTTTGGTCTTTGTTTTTATATTAAAATAGAACATATCAGCATGGAAATATCTCTACATCCTTATTTACTTCCAATTTTTTTTTCTCTGTCAGTGATTTAAGCGATAAAACTGGTAATTCTTTTATATTTTCATATTCCAATCGAGCCCATTTATCCCTGCGAGTAGGATAATACAGAGTCTCATTTTGATGTGGAGACTCGAAGGAAAAGTCATGGTTCCAACGTTTTTCAACGTGAAATCCACTTATATAGGTAACTTTTTGGAGATGAGGGTGCATTAGTGTTATATTTACATTCTCTTCCACCATGCTTCTAAGTTTCAAATTGACCAGGTTCGGAAAGCAGGATGAAATAATCACTCCAAGATCGCTCGTAATTGTAATGGTATTGATGCCCGAGTTTTCGATGGAGCCTAAAGTATCTTGAAATGGTTCAACTTCCAAGTTTTGGAGATCGATAGTGAGAGCTTTCAGTGAGGGCGGACACGCGGCCGAACAGTTTACCGGGCGAACTAACGGATCTCCGTACATGGAGTGACATATTCCTAACTTGGTGAGTACGGGCATATCTTTTAAAAAACGTATTGAGTCGAGATTCGAACTCTCAATAAATACGTCTTCAATATGCTTGAATTGATTGGACCGAGAAAAGTACTGGTATAGTTTTTTTCCCTCACAATGATAAAAGATCAGCTCTTGTATTTTCGAATCTCTAGTATCCAGTGCTTCGAAAGGGTCAATACCATCCGGTAAGTCATGAAAAGCGAATTTACCGATATTGGGTCTAATGGCTCTGAAAAAGTTCAAAGTTCCGTTTAAGTACATTTGTTCTGTACTTTTGCCAGGATGACCTGTCGAATCGTCTTCGTAATCGACATTGGTTGCATTTCTATACTTTTTTGCCATATATTGGTGAAACGTAATGTGTATATCTGAATCAGTGAATCGGCTACGATGGTATTTAAACTTTGTAATAGCAGTAGCAGGTGTAATGTCCAATAGTAGACTACCGAGTTCGAGATATGGATACTCTAAGGTGAAATCTTGAATAGATGGTATGTCTCTATGTATATTTTCTAGTTTTTGGAAACCGATAAACAGGTAACGAAGAGAGAGCCTTTCTAGAACTGGTAAGTTCTTTAGCTGATTGATGATATTCGACTTCTCTTCTGGTAAGTTTTCGCGATTCAAATAAAGTGTTCTCAGTCGACTTCCCAAATTCGAATGTAGCAGTTGAGACGCCAAGTCACAATGGTCAACATCGGAAAGGAATTCAACCTTTGATTTTCAATGTGTAATGTCAATGAGTTCTCCATGATTTATTGTGCCCCAACGTGATCCCATTTCTATCACACGCACATTTGGGAATACATAAAACACTTTTCGTATGTTACGATGAGGTATAAGATATAACTCCTCGACTTGTGTGGCATGACCAGGTGATTTTTCAAGCATGTCTATTATTCCGTTGAAACGAGCTTCGAGCTTCTTAGTATGATATTTACGGCTAAAAATTATATATTTGTCCTTATTTTCATAAAAACTAAGATCTTAAAATAAACTATATCTATCCAATACACGCCACCAACTGCGACAAACAAGCAAGCACACAAGTCGTTGTTGTAAATCAAGTAGAACAAATATTCGGTGTAGTATCTCTGGAGGAAGTTTGTCCATAGTAATTTATTTGATAAAAATAAAGAGACAAGATGGTGTTTTGGCATTACCAAGTTTTTCTCTGCTCTCAAGCTGACCACAGCCCATTTTAGGAGCTCCGACTTAAACTACAAATCTTTCATAAATGTATCATCATAAATAGTGGAGATGGGAAACCATCTGCAAAGGTAGAAAAGGCAGTTACGGAGATCAATGCGAATAAATTAACCTGGAAAATGTATCGAACACAGCCTTATAAAAGAGTAAAATTCAGTAAATAATCGCTTCAGGTTCACGAAAAATAAATCAAAATATTGATTTGAAAGTAGTCAGACAAAGGATTCTTTTAACGTCAAAACTGGCACCCCACAAAT
>VCJJ01002474.1:1234-14285 GCA_024139415.1 Backusella tarrabulga | reverse complement strand
AAAAAGTTATGACATTTTAAAGATTGCTGTAAAATCGGACATTTATTTTCGGACAACCTAATATGTCTGGCGAGCCAGATGTTCTAGTTTTTTAAATATTGTATAAAAATTACAAATGATGAATAATTGTATCTACTGAATACCTCTGTCATATTGATACGTTACTCTGTCGCTTAACATCATGCTATTCCTCATTGGGATGTAATATGACTTTATGGACCTTGCTACATGGCTACCTATCTCTTTGTCTGCTCACTGTCTGAAATGTACTCTTCATATATGATATAATTATCTTTTCTCAATTATTCCCCCTTTTTTCTCATCAATTTGTAATTTTTTCTCATTTTTTTGAATAACACAGTATACATAAACTAAAGTTAGTATAATAAAAGTAGGAAAAAAAAGTCATTGTTTAATAGGTTTCAAACTTTGGTCTTTAAGTAATATCGTCAGCTTTGTCCTAAAAGTCTGGCTGTGCTAGAAACATGTTATCTAGCAGTGTAATCTGGCTTTGGAAACAGTAAGGTGGACCAAGATGGTTGTCCAGTTTCCAAAGCAGGATTTAGATTCTGATAAAAATAAGGCCAGTCAATACAGGCCTTAAAGGTGTACCTCAAAAATGGAAAGGTATTCTTAAATGGCTTCTTGTTTTATTGCTAGCACCATTGCTTGAATATAAATATCGATACATGTTAAGACTTTAATAAACCTTTATTCAAAAAAAAATGAATATAAATATAACATGTTACTCAACTATACTTTCTTTCCTCTCACTTTTGATTCCATCTAGAATTAAGCCACCCATACCATCTCAAATCAAATAACGACTTGAAAACCTTGATAACCCTGTGTTTTGAGAAGCGGATTCTGGAATCAGGTCTGTATAGTGTTTCAAGTGAAGGAGAGGTATGTAAGAAGCATCGTTTCCCCACCAACCAAGCTCATAAAGCACGTCATCACTAGGATTGTGAAGTAAAGGAACAGTCATGCATCCATCCATCTTGTGACCATCAATGGATACCTGGTCCAGAGTTTTTCAAGAACGCATAATACAAAAGAAACTAATATGGGACTTGAACAGACCTTTTTATAGGATATAAAGAAGCTAGACAACTTTCTTGATTTCATTAAAATGTATATCAACTCTATTGATCGGCCCAGTTAAATATTAGTTTAAACATTATAAATTTAGGAAACATCTTAATATATGTCTGTGGATAACTATTGTCTTGTGTTGATGCGTAGTAATGTTCAAGTTTATACTCAAGTATCCCTCTTTTTATTGTTTATTGAAAAAAGTCAATAACTACAAATGAACACCCAACAACAATCCAAAAAAAGGTAGTATGCTTGTGCCATCACACACAAAACGGTCTGTGCTTTCAATTAAATAATAATATTGAAAAAGAAAAGGATTTCATTTAAATAATAATAATGTTTTTTTTTGTTTTTGTTTTTTGGCATCAAAAGGGTGTAAAAAAAAGGCATGAAAAATCAAGGGGTAAAAATATTAAGAGCAATAAAAAAAGACACCTTTTTTACAACAAGTTACATCCCCCACTCTTCTTCTTCTTCTTGCTAACCATTAATGCAGCTCTGGTGGCGTGCTCAAAGACTTCGCGAACACCCTCGCCAGTCTTTGCAGAGCATTCAAGGTATTTATAAGCGCTGATTCTCTGAGCAACAGCATGACCCTAAGCAGATGACATTAGTTTGTATTTATCATCTTTCTATCTATTACTGCTTACCTCATCAGAGCTAACTGGCTTCTGTGAGTTTCTTCGGAGTTCTTCAATTGTTGCAGAATCATTTCTCAAGTCCTTCTTACATCCAACCAAGAGAATAGGCAATCCTTGGCAGAAATGGAGTACTTCAGAGATCCACTATTTATTATTATTATTAGAATGACTAATATAAATAATAGTAACAAAACTAAGTTTACCTTTTCTTGAACATTTTCTAAGGAATCAGGTGAGTCAACAGCGAAACAAATCAAGATAACATGAGAATCGGGATATGACAAAGGACGGAGACGATCATAATCCTCTTGACCTGTTGCGGTTGTTGTTAGTATTATTCTTGTATTATTTATGTTGTGTTATTACCTGCTGTATCCCATAAAGCCAACTCCACGTGTTTTCCATCTACTTCGACGTCAGCCACGTAGTTTTCAAAGACGGTAGGGACATAAAACTAAATAAAAATAGGAGAAACACAAAATATATTATTATTATATTATTATTATAAAATGTATTCATATAAAAAACATCCCAAACAAATAAAAGAGATATTTACCTCTGGGAAAGTGCCTTTGGAGAACACAATCAACAAACAGGTTTTACCACAAGCACCATCACCAACAATGACAAGCTTTCTTCTGATTTCGGCCATCTAGAAATAAACAACGCTTGTTAGCCTTTTTATCATATACTCTTACACTGTCTTGAATACTAACTTTGTTTATTTAACGACTTTTTGTTGTAATTCCAAGAAAAAAAATATATAAGAAAAAAAGAGGAATTAAAAATAAGGAAAAAGGGAAAAAAAATAAAAAAACACACACACACAAAAAAAAAGGTTTTTTTTTTCCTTGTTCAACAAGAAGGAGATAAAAGAGAAAAATAAAGTGCAAAAAAAATAATAATAAAAATTAAAAATTGGGTGACGCAACAACAGTAGTGTCATGGCAACACATTGCCAAGGAAACCACCACTTTTATATCAGCCACATGTGCTTTAAAAAAATGGTTTTTTTATTTTTATTCTCGCCATATTCCTTCTCGCCATATTCCTTTTCGCTCTTTCTCGCCCAAAAACAAAATTTACTTATTTGTTGGTATGCCCGAGATACTCTTGGTGATCAACATGGTTAACTGTTAAGATATATCGTTTATAGTTGTATTATATCACCCATGAGCAGTTTCTATTCATTCATTTGTATCATATATCGATGTACATTTGCTCAGTCTCCTCCCTTGTTGTGAACATAATCCATATATATATATGTAATTCTGTTTATATTTCCATTTTTAGTATCACCTTTATTACAAAGGATAATGTTTATCTGATCCCTTTTTATTTTTATCATAAATAAATAAACAATTAAATGAAATCTTCAGCATCGATAACATGAAGATGCGATAGTATAACAATAGTTTAGATAATTTCCGAATATAAAAATATAATACACTTACTCGAGGAGTATTCCCTTTTTACTTTCATTGAGTGTTGTGTCAAAAATTAAATAGATTTTTTCCAAAAATAGGAGCACTCTTCTATTGAACAAGGGAGAGGGGAAACCGCAAGATCAATATATATTCAATCCCTTTTCCACTTTCTAAATATATGTAACTCTTCAGCCAATACCAAACATAAAGATCTTGTTCTTAATCAAAATTAGTCTCAATTTATAAAATACTCGAGTCTTCACCATTTTGTATATTAATTATAAATCAATCAATAAATATCTAAATGAAGAGAATGTGCTGCGGCGTTTTGAGGCTTGTAAAACAGCGACACTATTTTCGAAGCATAAAATTTCATTTTAAAAACATTTCCTTAATTATCATTTTTTCAAGTATTTATATAAAAAATAAGTTTTACTTCAAGGATGCTTTCCGATTTATTTGGAATACAAAAGTATCACAAGGGAGAATATATATAGGTGTGTGTGAAAAAAATAGGTTAACATAAGCCACAATACGTTGACAAGAGACCACAGGCAGGGAAAACAAGTTGGTCATTTGTTCCTTTGGTAATTGGATATCAGTTCGTCACCGAGTGAAAAAAGGGTTATAAAGTGGTATAGACATTGATAACTTAACGCATTTATGGCAGTCACTGTGAACATAGAGTAAGATCAATCATCTCTACAAACTTCTCCTTTCTGTTAATTCTGCCTTTGTTCTATTATCAATTAATATGATTTCGATAAGGTTGTTTATATTTTCCAGTAACTTGAAGAGGTTTAGTTCAGATTTTTTTGGCCATCATAGAGTTGGATCGACCTTTTGTGTTTATCACTTTTAAAGAAGCCTTTTTAATGTTCTTTCTTTTCTCAATTCACGAATTATGATAATAGAAAGGGGGGAACATACAAACCATCCATTTACGCGGAAAAAAATATATCGTCTCCATAAAGTTGATATGTTTAAATATAGATAATCTACGATTAAGTTGGGAGGGAGACAGAGAAAGTAACAGACCTTTTTCTTCAAAGTTGGTTTCTCTACCCCCGTTTCTTGTGCTACAAAATTAGATAATTAATTTCCTCTCAATAACAGCTTTTATGCTCAATAAGAGAAAGTCGTCAACATGCTTCTTTATTTATTTGTAGCACACACAATCAATAGAACTATTTAATAAAAAGCTTATTGACCGCGTGATGTGCAATGCAACAAAGACTCAACTGGAGATCATCCAGGATTTTCTATTTTATACATTTATAAGGATAAGAGATACTATTATGTAAGAGCAGCAAAAAAAAGGAGAGATTGACTGAATGTTTAAAGTTTTGTACGCTTTCTTAGAATGAATGAGAAGAATAAAAAATAGCTCGATACTTTGAACCCGGTTTGTTTTTGCGGATGGAACAATTTAGTTATTTTTTATGCACTAAAATAACATAAAAGTTCGGAGAAAAGCCTGCAGGGAGCCCCGCGTGTCACCTACTTGATGACTAGGATAAATTCACAGTGGAGGAAATGTATAGATGAGTTATTTTTGAATCTCTTTTGTACATTGTTCTTTGGTGGTTTTATTTAGGAGACCTATAATAATTACTCTTATCTTTTTCCCTCTCTCTTTCTCTCTCTCTCTTTCTTGACCCCTTTTTTCTTTATTTTTCTTGACAACCTTGATAGAATCTCACAATAAAGGGCACGTGACCGATATGAAGCGGACCTTCAAGTTTGACGACAATGTGAGCTGTAATTTCCCCTTGATAAAAAATCATTACCCCTTTGTCCACCCCTTTTTTTAAAGAAACTATCTTTTGCATTTTCTCAATTTTGTTATTCTTTCTTTCTTTCTTTTTCTTTTTTTTTTGTCAAAAGTAATTCATCATGGAATTTTTATTTTCAGTAGCAAAAAATGAACTTGAAAAAGTCAGATCCATGATACAGTCAGGCACGGATGTCAACAATGGCTTCACGTGGAATTCAAAAAACACTTATTCTCCCGTCATCCCGAAAGATATTTCACAAAAAACGCTCAATGAGCTTCAAATGGATCAAGAATATTTATGTAAACCGTTGAATATTGCTGTATTGGGTGGTCATCCAAATATGGTGCGTTTATTATTAAGCGCAGGAGCAGATATCAATGTAAAAGACGGTAGAGGAAGGCATGTATATACGCGCAAAAATAAATTAAAATAAAGAGAAAAAAACCAAAAATAACCAGTATCATGATATAGAACTGCACTTGTATGTGCTATCTATGGCCTGGATTTGGATGCATCCAACATCAATCCCTCAAATCTTCATTATATTTCACAAACAAATGCAAGTCACTTTGATATCATGAAAAATATATTACTGTGTCATCCAAATCTAGATTCGAAAACATTGGATTCGCCACAATACGAGATTAAGGGCATTACACCTTTGTGCTTGGCAAGTTATTTAGGAAAGTCAGATATAATCCAATTACTGCTGGATGACGGTAGAGTGAATGTCGATGGAACTGACAGTAAAAATGCAACTGCATTGATGTATGCTGGTAAATAAATCATCGAGAAAAAAAATCGCTATTTTTTTTTAATAAAATTTTATTTGTATCATTAAATGATAATAGCACGAGACGGTAATATCCCAATTGTAAGCATGCTACTTAGCTACCGTGCTTCTCCAGATATTACAGATAGTCATGGCTGGTCTGCCATTCAGTTTGCAGAAAGAAGTCCTGAAATTGTACAATTATGTGAAGAGGCACTGCGAGTGAAAAGACTGGAATACTCAGTACGTCAAAAATAAAAAGGAAATGAAATGAATTATAAAATGAAAAATACTAATTTTGTAAATATTAATATTAAAAACAAAAAAAAATCTAGCCCTTATCTAATTGTAAAGTGAAATATCCCATCAATTATTCAAAATTATCCCACTTGATTGAAACGATTCCCAAATTCCCATCCTCTCTTTCCCATTTAGAGTTTGATGTTCTAAAGCAGGTAGACTACCTTGATCCCGCAGCTGCACCACTTGTGCATATCATACAGACTGCATTTTTACAAGCCATCAAAATACATGACCATCTCTCACTCCAAACATTGCTTATACCTAAATCAAAAGGGGGTCCTCTTTTGGTCAACCATCATGATCCCAAAACAGGTCTTACCGCTTTCCATCATGCAATGAGAACAAAGCCTTTGCCATCTTTGGACACCATCACTATGTTGTATCAAGCTGGCGCGGACGTAAATGCTCAAACCTATTACGGGAGAACAGCACTTCATCACCTGGCTCGATTTGGTTTGAATAAAGATCAGAAAACCTGGGGTATACAGAAGAGTAATAAAGAAGATCGATCATCACAACCTCCAACATCGCCACCGCTTTCATCATCATGTGCCCCTGAAACTACCAACTTTTCTTTTCATCTTGCCATGTGTACTTCTATGCTCATTCAATTTGGAGCATTGGTCAATATTGGTGATCCAACTGGTAACACACCATTACATTTTGCAGCTGAATTTGGCGGTGTCCCAGAAGTACTCGAGGTATTGGTTGTTGAAGGAAATGCTGATCTCAACTGGAAGAATAAAAAAGGGGAGACGCCCCTTGATGTTTGTAAATCGGAGGAGCTTCGTCAAAAAATACTGGGTACATTTGATTTTATTTATATGAATATTTATTTTAACTTTATTCTAATTATAAAAGTTTATTAAATATAGCATTTGAATCTGAACGGAAAAACTCAATTAATAGAAGATCTGTGATATCATATCAGAGCAGTACCATCCGACCGTTTGATTCTGCCAGTGAATATCGATCGTCGTCCTTATCACGCTCCATTTCACGTTCAACCATGCAGTCATCCTTTTTTCAAGATAAACGAAAACAAAGACAAAAGCGTTTTCTATCTAATGAAGACCATACAGAGTTTGAGATTGTCTTACGTGCATTTTTCAATTATCAGACAACCTTGACAGATTCGATTGAAACATCTTTGGCTTTTATTACGGATTCCATCTTGGGCCCGTGGGAGAATGTATCTATGGTGCTACAGGTGGAAAGAACTATTGTACAACTTAGATTGCAGTTAAGAGAGGCACATGAGATGTTTGACGTTACCGATCAGCGCGTTGAAAAGGCAATGATGTTATTTCGTGAGGAACTGGAGCAGGTCGAGCAGATCCATCAGTCAGATTGGGAAATGTCAGAGCTACAAAACGATAAAATTGAAAAGCTTTTTGATGTGTTTGAACGTATCGATGGCCGTTTTTATCAACTGGAATTGACGCAGGATGAATTGATTCATCAGCTTGAAAGCATAAGAAAGTGCGCGCAACAAAAGTTTTCTTTTAAAACCCCCGCCACTCAGGAGGTGCCTATCATAAAAGAGGAGGAGCTTGGTGTTGCCATTGCTCATCTGATCCAGACCCTTTCAATCATACAAACGGTACCTATTGATCCTGTTCTTTATTTCCGCGATGACCGTGCACGTCTCTGTAAGGATTTGTCAACCGTAGTGGATCAACTTTTAAAAGAAATAAATCAATTCATTGACCAGAAGAAGAAAGAAGAACCAACAGATGAACCTCGCATTCAACAGCTGACTGATGCTAGAAACACCTTGGAAAAACAGTGGTCCAACACCAATACGATTTTAACTAAACAACAAGAAAAGAATAGTAAGTTACTACAGGAGGATCAAAAACCTCAGCGACCATTGTATCAACCCCTTGCTGCCTGGAAAAAGGATGTACCACAGCTATATAGTAGTAAAAACCCAGATAGTCCATCGCTAAATCAGCTTGAGCTATCGTTTGACATTCATCACTCGAATCTTGGTGAGATACAAAAGGACATTGAGGAGCTAACCTCACAATCTGAAAATATCATGAAGAGTAAAAAGAAGATGTATGATACGTGCCTCGCCTTGGAACAAGAGTTAAATCAACAGCAGCACCAAAATGATGGCAAAAAGAGAACAGTTGATGAAATACAATCTGAACTCAACCAGGTTTTGGCATATACAAAAAAATTGTTTGACGAGCAAGCCAGATTAGAGAAAGAACGCGAACAGCTGAAAAAAGAGCAAGATGATATATTGAAGGAGCTGGATACCACCGAGGGACACCTATCCAAAGTAAGACCCCCACTTCTTCTTCAAGGATTGTTGGAGCGTCTCGAAACCGATGAAGTACCCTCTGTTCGGGTTGAAAAAGACTGGAAAGAAGACTTGAGTTTAGTGGCTGAAATTGTCGATCTTGAAAATGACTCACAGACAGATGATAGCTATTCAACAGATGACAGTGAAAAATCAGCTGGTATTGGATCACTCCCATTGAATTTATTGGCTCCTCAATGCTCATTGCCCCTTTTGAAATCTTGCTATACTGCACGTTTGGATTCCAGTCTTTATTGCCTCAAGGTGTTGGCAAGCCACCAGATTGGAAAATCAAAGCAGCATTTGCTAGAGGTCCACGCTACTCTGAATCGAGCTACTGTTGATTTGGATGAAATAAGGAAGAATATGGCGGTTTTATACGATGATGCAGCCGAGGTAGCACAACAGGTATTTGTGTTGAAAACCGAGCTAGAGACTATTGTAAGACATCGAAAGGAGGAAGTGATTAAAGTTTGGGAGGTGGTGGATGAAGTGTCAGAGGGTGTCAATGCAAGAGCGCTCGAACTACAGCAACACCAAGCTCTTCAAAATCAACAAAAGGGTCCCAGTAACTCACAGCAACAGCAACAACAACAACAACCTAGTAACACGCATGAAGTGGCAAACCATGGTTCTAGAGAAGAGGGAAAAGATCGACACCAATGGATTGTTCGTGAATTGGAGCAGCTTCAACATGTACACGACGGTCTTGAAGATTCTATTGAGGGATTGAAACGTGAGCAGGTGGTCATTGGAGAAAATTTGAAACAACTTGCTACTACACTTATTGAGCCTCAGGTCGACCGGCTTGTCGGATCAGAAGATGACTCTATTTTATCTGTGAGTGATAAACTGGCAGAACTAATGGATAGAATAAAAGACTCAGAGTTGGGTCTTAAACCTACGTCATTTTGGTCGAACACAGCTGAAAAGAAAAAACCTCAAGCTGCTACGCCAGTCAGTCCAACAGCAGTAGTAAACGGAGTGGGCGTTGGGTAAGATATATAAACCTATGATTGAGTAACTGATTCTTATATTTCTCTTATTTTTTGCTCTTTCTCTTATATTCCCTTATGTAATGGCTTAGACCGAGACCTCCTAAAATTAATAACCCTAATAGATTATCGCGATTATCAGCTGCTACTAATCGATTATCTATATCCACATATGCTTCGGGATCATCCCACACGACAAGATCAATCAAAGATAAAAGAGTCTCAACAGCTATCAGCATTCGAACAGATAAGAAGCGTATGTCTATGGTTTCAACCACAAGCTTGTCTTCTTTATCTTCTTATCAGCAAGAAAGAATGATGGCTCGAGCATCTAGTTTATCCAGCGCATTATCACAAGCCTCTTCTAGAGGACCAAGAACAGTTTCTTTTGGAAGGAAATAAATAATAATTAGTTGTATAGCAAGGCACATATTTATAAAATTTGTACAAAAAGAAACAAATAATGTTTTCATTTTATTATCATTTATCGTTGATATTTTTTGATATTATAATTTACACAATTGGAGAATGGAGATCCTTCTTTTTTTCTTTACATGTTCAACTGGAACTTAACGGTCTTGACTTGAGTGTATTCCTGAAGAGCATACTTGCCCAATTCCTTACCGAAACCAGACTGCTTGTAACCACCGAAAGGAGTGGATTGATCAAAGACATCGAAACAATTGACCCAGACAGTACCAGCCTTGATTTCGTTAGAAACGCGAATAGCAACATTGACATCCTTGGTGTAAACACCACCGGCAAGACCGTAAGTGGAGTCATTAGCCATTTCAATAGCTTCATCAATAGTCTTGAAGGTAGCCATAGAAACAAAAGGACCAAAGACTTCTTCCTGCATGATACGCATGCTGTTCTTACAGTTGATGAAGATAGTAGGCTCGATGTAGTAACCCTTATCACCCCATCTCTTACCACCATAATGAAGAGTTGCACCTTCTTCCTGACCAATCTTGACGTAGTTCAAAATCTTATCAAATTGAGCCTTGTTGATCTGGGGACCTTGGAAGGTATCTTCGTTGAAGGGATCACCAATAACAATCTTCTTGGTTTCTTCAACAAAGAGAGCCAAGAATTCATCAAAGACATCCTCGTGAACCAAAATACGAGAGCCAGCGTTACAGCTTTGGCCATGGTTGTTGAAAATACCACCATGGGCCCAGACAGCAGCGCTCTTAAGGTCGGCATCGGCACAGACAATCTGAGCAGACTTACCACCGAGCTCAAGCTGGAGCTTCTTGAGGTTGCTGTTAGAGCTGGATTCCAATATCTTACGACCAGTAACTGTAGAACCTGTGAAAGCCATCTTACTGACGTCAGGATGGTTGGAGAGGAAGCCACCAGTGGTGGCACCGTAACCAGTAATAACGTTAACAACACCCTGTACAAATGGAAGTTAATTTTTTCTGTTTGTCTTAGGAAAAGCGAATCTATAATAATACTTACAGCAGGGAAGCCAGCTTCCTTACAGAGAGCAGCAAACTTGTACAAAGGCAAAGGAGTGATTTCAGAGGTCTTCATAACAACTATACGACAGATTCGTTTAAGTCACTTTTGTCCTTTAATTGCATTTATTTGGTACACACACGCGTACATGTCTATGTTCGCGCTCATGTGTGTATCATCCTATTTTTCCCATCCAATACTTACTACAGTTACCAGTGGCTAAGGCAGGAGCGAACTTCCAAGCAGCCATCATAGTAGGGTAATTCCAAGGAATAATGGCACCAACAACACCGAGAGCCTCATGGCGGGTATAAGCCCATCTGTCATGAGTGGTATCAATGGTCTTACCATGAATCTTATCTGCCCAACCGGCAAAATAACGGAAACAAGCGATAGAATCAGTGATATCAACATCGCGAGCAACGACAAAGGACTTTCCGTTATCGAGGGCATCCAAAGTAGCAATCTCCTCGATATCGCGTTCCATCAAGTCGGCGAGCTTGTTAATCAAACGGCCACGCTCAGCAGGAGCAACCTTGCGCCAAGTAGAGTTGAAGCAATCATTAGCAGCCTTAACAGCAGCATTAACATCGTTCTCATCAGCGGAGTGGACAGCACAGATGACTTCTTCAGTAGCAGGGTTAATGGTCTCGATCAGTGGACCGTTACCAGGAACAAACTCATTGTTGATAAAGAGTTGTGTGTGAACTAAGAAAATAAAAGAGCACAAATGAAAGGTTAACTCGAGGTATTTTTTTCTTTACGTTTTTTTCTGTCATTATCATACCATCAATTTCCTTTCCATTGGAAAGCTTAACTGTTTGAATATCTGATTGGGTCATTTTTACTATATAAAATCGGGATAAGAAGCGAAAAATAGCTTTTGGTTATTAAACACTAGCATTTATATACGTATTTCTACCGAGATAATGTGTAACAACAATTTCCTATTTTGTATATAGTGCTTTGACGCTAATAAAAATAGATAGCAGAATGCCCATCGAAGATAGGCATCAAACGCTCTCGATACCACAACATCTCCTTTTCGGTTTTACTTTCCTTCCCTCTCTTTCGCTCCCATTTTTTTGTAAACTCTTACTGTGCACTCATTATTTCTACTATTTGTTTTTTGGAAATGAAGAACGCCTAAAATGGAAAAGAAGTATAAATTTAGTCTCAGACAGCCAACAAGATCTTCGCGGAATGTGGGAACTAGAAGTTTGTTATTAATCTTCGTCACACGCTTGCGTGATATCAGCAATATCTTCCATATTCAAAACAATAGAATCCATTTAAATAGAACAAGTAAAAAAAATACCTTAATACTTTAGTGCGTGTGAATAGATAAACATATTTATGCCATCTTCAAGTGTGTGAACGTGGAATAGTGCTCATCTCTCGTACTATTTGTATTAATCATTTCTCAGAATTTACTGAAAAATCAAACAACTCGAGCTTTTGTTATTTTAAATATGGAATAGAGATTTATGGATAGGAAGCCATGTTGATTCCGCCGAATGTGAAGTAACAAAAGAACAAACTCTAATTTTTCAAATCTTTGCGATATTTTGAATCCCAGTTCGATTTTTTTGAGATGCATTTAATAGGGGGATTTATATTTTTTCTATATAAATTGCTGACTTTCTCGTTCGATGATTGGCTAATGATTTATATAAATAATTTTTTTCTTAAAAACCGAATTATACGGGTGGAAACTGGACAAAGTCAGGCGCCATTAACGAAGGATCATGCCCTACTATATAATGATATTTTTATATTCCATCAAGAAGGATATATTGTTTTAAAATGATAATGTTTTCTTGGTATAACTCATTATATATGGTATGATATCATAACCATTGATATATACCACATATTTATGGTATAAACCTATATTCTATGTATATATAATACATTATTTTTATGTTCTAATTTTAATAATATTATATCTTATTTTTATATTTATACCTTTGTCTTACCCTGTAATACATGCCTCGAAGTCTTCATACAAGAGCTCAAGAGGTGTAAAACCTCGTCTTACCAAGTCTGCAACGTCAGATACAAAGACGCAGAAAAGCTTAGGGTTGCTGGAAAAGCTTAGGGTTGCTGGAAAAGCAGCAACAGACTTATATCAGGACCTACAAGCATTACAAGAAGCACCCTTGGATAACTTCATTGGAAAGGCAAGAAGACTCGCTGTATACAGCAATGGAAAACTCATCGACAGACAAGTCAAACAATTCGTTGGACAAGAAATAC
>VCJJ01002471.1:55398-67672 GCA_024139415.1 Backusella tarrabulga | reverse complement strand
AAAAAAAAAAAAAAAAAACAGTTACAGCACAAAACTTGGTTCTCTTTCTCTCTTCATTGGAAAGTTGGTATACAAATCAAGGACAGGTACTCTATTCTATTGTCCTCGGATAGACGGCAAACTCCCCATACACAATTGGTTTGCTTTACGAGAAGTGGTTTCCACGTCACCGATATTTACAGAGTGGGATGGATGGTTCCAATTATTTTATTCCTCTACTTAAGCAAAGTAGAGAAGTGGTTTTCACACTCATCGACAGTTACAAATGTAACACTTTACAGTGTGAGGGGGTGATTACCAAATCAATAATGGAAGAAAAGTAATTGTTTTTGATAACATGCTGGTTTTCTATAGCAAAAGGAAGGACAATGGTTCAAAAATGTAACTATGAGAGGTTTCTTTTTTAAATCTCATCATACTTTGTATTCAATTATCTATCTATTTTTTAACACAAACTTATAAATTGCTATCTCCGTATATTGCTTTGTATCATAATAAAACCACCATTTAATTTATAACAATAACTATTTTTTCTTTATGAAGGACTTTATCAAAGCAATAACATCTTTTGAATAAAATGTTGATTTCGAAATTGACAGGTTTTCTGTAACCAGCGTATACAGCAAAATGATCTAATGTAAACCACATATCCCACTAACTTTTTTGTCTTTTGCAGTAGGGCCCCGGTTCTGAATACTATTATTTTGGAAACATCGTCATTTGAAATCATTTTTCTCATGAAAAAGTTATATACCTGTTTAAATATTCCAAATAGTCTATTAGAAACCTGAAAACGTTGCTTTACAATATTTTCCAAGTACTTTTTTGGTTTTGAACCAATGATATCTAAAGATTTTGACATCCTTCCAAGTTATCTAGTTGGGCGTTTAATAGAAGAAAAAAAAGTTCTTTTATTTACAAGCATTTTAGAGTCATACGTATTAAAAGACGAAAAACCCAACACTCGCTGCTACTTTAAAAAGATATGTACAACTTATAAAAGAAGGTTTTATTTTGGCTGTCAACACCCGAGGATATAATACTGCCTTAATTTATATATAGTAAACAATGCGCTGCATTGTCATTTAAAGTGAAAACACAGCATCAATGTGTTACAGATATTATTTTTTTTAGAATTAGCTTACTTGAAATAAAACTACAATATGGTCTTTAACTAATAAAAATTGTATATCTATTATACATCCAGCATTTTTGGTGCTATTTAAATCTAAAGGAAATTCAACGAATGAACCATTTATAATTCCAAATAGTTTTGTTTATAAAATAATACGCGCAGGAGATACTATCATTAAAATCTAATGCTTCTTTAATAAGCGATGTGAGAAATAAGCATATCATGTGGTTTTGATTACGGCTAAAAACAAGAGGTAAATGGGAGAGCATATTGCGGGTATCTAAGGTTTATTGTAAGTAAAAAACGAAAACAATGTCCAACAGTATAAAGTTCAAAGTAAAAAACAATCTTTCAGTGAGTGTAATACTCTAGACTCCAGCGATGTATTTTTTTTTCTCGACTCGGTTTTATTTATAAGCTTCAATTCACGGTAACGCAGAAATTTTGATTGCATGATTTGTTTGGGGATTTCAGACGGAGAAAAGGATTTTTTTACGCTAAAAAAAAAGAGGAAAAATTGCCGCTGTGGTAATTTTTTCATTGTAGGAGAATATAAATTCTCCCCCCCCCTCCCTCCGCCATGTCATGAGTTGTTTGATTAGCATAAATAGGCAACTTTCCCTCTCCCTTTTCTTATTCCATATCTTTACCTTTTTCGATACTTTAAAAAAAATGTGGAGAAACCTTTCAAAAACGCAGAAATTTTTAACGGTTGCTTCAACAACAGCTACTGCTAGTTTTGCTTACTACCTGAACACCGAAAAACCTAAACACAATATTTACAAAACCACCATTGCCATTCAAAATGAGCAGATCTCGTTACCGAGTTCAATTTTGGGTCGTAACAAAGCCTTTGCTGAAGCACTTCAGACAAAGCAGGACCTGGACAAATCTCGTGATTTTTGGCATCCACCTTCACGTGAAGAAATGATACAGAAACTCAAAGATAAGGACGAGTTTGACCTACTCATAGTAGGAGGTGGAGCAACAGGGGCAGGTATTTCTGTTGATGCTGCAACACGTGGACTTAAAGTTGCTTTAGTAGAAAGGGATGATTTTGCTTCTGGTAAGTTATATCGTTGATCATAAAATTTTATCATAGACTTATCTTTTTCTATCAGGTACTTCTTCTAGATCAACAAAGCTTGTGCATGGTGGTGTTCGTTATCTTCAAAAGGCCATCATGGAACTTGATTATGAACAGTATGCATTGGTATGTGAGGCACTTCATGAGCGAAAAATATTTTTGGATATTGCACCTCATTTATCCGATCAACTTCCTATTATGCTTCCAGTGTACAAGTAAGTTAAATGTTCAGGAACACATTTTTATGTAGGAGGGGGGGATGGTCAATTTAAAACAATGTGCCAATGAAATAACTGAAATGATATCATTCGTGATTAGATGGTGGCAAATCCCCTATTACTGGGTAGGTTGCAAGATGTATGATCTTTTTGCTGGCCGTGAAGCATTAGAAAGCAGTTACTTTTTAACAAGATCAAAAGCTTTGGAAGCATTCCCTATGCTTAAAAAAGACGAATTAGTTGGTGCTCTTGTGTACTATGATGGTAAATATTTTTTTGGGAAAAAAGGAAACTTAATAGTTGGACTAAGAGTAATCATACATGTGTGTAGGACAACATAACGATGCTAGAATGAATGTTGCTTTGGCAACGACAGCAGCTTGCTATGGTGCCGCTGTTGCTAACCATTGTGAAGTGATTGAACTGTCAAAAGATGATAAGGGCATAGTGAATGGCGCAAAGTTAAGAGATAACATATCAGGTGATGAATGGAACGTCAAGGCAAAGGTAAATGGGTAATATGCATGCAAATGATGTGCATCTTATTAATTAACGTAACATGTAGGGTGTAATTAATGCTACTGGTCCCTTTACAGATGGACTTCGTAAAATGGACAATGAGAAAAATCTCGAAATTGTAGCCCCTTCTTCTGGAGTGCACATCATCCTTCCCAATTACTATAGTCCCCGTAATATGGGTCTATTGGACCCCGATACCAGTGATGGTCGTGTTATCTTCTTCTTGCCCTGGCAAGGAAATACTATCGCAGGAACAACAGGTAATTCATTATAAATATAAATTTGTTTTTATCAAGTACTTATATATATTCATTAGATTCACCAACGGAAGTCACTCAAAACCCCATGCCGAAAGAAGATGAAGTCAATTGGATTTTAGATGAAGTTTCACATTACTTGAGTTCAGGTAAAGCTTGTAACAGTTTATGGATATGAATAAAATGGCTCATATTCATCATGTGATTTATTAGATGTCAAAGTACGTCGCAGTGATGTGCTTGCTGCTTGGTCTGGCATTCGTCCTCTTGTTCGTGATCCGCATGCCAAAAATACAGAGTCTCTTGTACGTAATCATATGATTAACGTGAGCGAAAACAATTTAATCACCATCGCTGGCGGAAAATGGACCACGTATCGTGCAATGGCCGAGGAAACTGTCGATAAAGCTATTGAAGTATTTGGTCTAAATCCATCAAAGAAATGCTGCACAGAACACACCATGTTGATTGGAAGCGAAGGCTACAGTAATACTATGTTCATTCGTCTTGTCCAAGAATTTGGAATGGATACTGAAGTCGCACAGCATCTGGCTCGCAGCTATGGTAATCGTGCCTGGTCAGTTGCTTCTATTGGCGATGCTACAAGAGGTATCTGGCCAACCTATGGAAACCGCATCTCACCCAACTATCCCTATATCGAGGCCGAAATTAGATATGCTGCACGACAAGAGTTTGCATGCACAGCAGTTGATGTTTTAGCACGTCGCACACGACTTGCATTTTTAAATGCTGAGGCAGCATTACAATCACTACCACGTGTGGTTGAAATTTTGAGTGAAGAGCTAAATTGGGATAAAGAGCGTCAAAAGGAAGAGTACAAAAATGCTGTTGTTTTTCTCACAACGATGGGTCTTTCAAAAGATAAAATCCAAAGCAATTAAATGTAATACTATGTTAGATTCCTGTAAAATAAATTATATCTTCTTTTTTCATCTTAATTTAAATAAAAATATCCCAATTTTTAACTTTTATGTACACACACACACACACACATTGAATGGAGATCCAAAAATAGTACCTGGACTGGGACATTAACTTTTTCCTTTCATTTGACATAGTCTCTCTTAACATATTAAGGCTAGGTGTTTTTTTTAATACATTTATTTTTTATAAAAGAAAAGGAGAGAGAGAGAGGGGCAAATTAAATAAATCTTGGAAGGACCGAGAAACTGCGAATGGGTTCAGTATCAGATAGCTCCAATGAATACAGCAAACATGCCTTGGTCTGTTCTAAATCCTGGTAATGTTGCATGACCTGTGCTTGCTGATACCAAGCCTGGGCGGAATCCCAACCTAAACCGAGGGTGATTTCCTCAAGCAAGCCTTCGGCGAGCTCCCATTCACCCGACTCAATCAAGCGGCTTGCTTTGGCCACTTGACTTGGTATATGCTCAGGATCTAGTGTAAGAGCCTTTTCAAAGGCATCCACACTGACATGGTTCATTTCCTTAATCACCTTGAGATCACTTGGTGTGATGGTCTTCTTTTGCTTTATAAACTCTTGTATCTTTAAGCTCAATTGACCAAGCTGGTGCCAGACACCGGGATCGCCTAATCCAAGCTGCTCTGCTTCACCAATGGCCTTGTTGACTTCATCTAAATGACCAGCTCTTAAAAAGGTTTGAGCAGACATCAGCCAGAGTGTCACCAAAAGACTCTGCCAGCGTGTCTTTTTACGAAGCTCAAAGGCTTGCTGATGCTGCTGGAATGTGCTGATAACAAGACCGTCACGGGTAGCTACAACAGAGTTTGAGCGGCCACTGATGCTATTGCTGCGAAGGCTACCTTTGGAATAGGCAGGTGTTAATAAAGAAGCTAAAGAGATGGATTTATTGTCGGATCCATTAACAAGAGAACGGCTACTATCTAAGTACATAATATTGTTCAGTATCACTTTCTTTTTTTTTTCTTTATTTGATTTACCTTGACGAACAGAATTTCCATTATGCTGAGCAGGAGCGGCAGCAGCACTACCAATTCTTCTTGCCATTCCCAAATCAATCAATTGTAAACTCTTTTTTCTAGACTCAGCTGAATCGACTCTGGCACTTTCAGATTGCTGCATTCTTCGGCTGTGTTTACGAAGTCGACGGCTAGAAGAGCGAGTAATTGTTGAACCTGTCATTGTAGAATCATCAGATAATTCATCTGTATCTGATTCTGCTCTGCGAAATGAGCCATTGGATTCAATGGGGGATTTTTTTTCTTCTACTGAAGAGGAACGGCGACGACCTGTCAGACTGCTAAAAGAAGAACCAGATGTACGACGGCGCAAAGAGATACTTGATTTTCTACTTGGGGTTGAAGGTGAAGGAGGGGTCTCTTTCTCAATTTCTAATTGCTTCAAGAGTAATTGCTGGGGAGAAAGACCCAATTTATACGTAAGGTGGGTATACGTACTAAAGAGCTCCTCGTATTGCTTCATGGCAACATCTGGACCTTGCACAGCCTCTAAAAGCGCGGTTTGTGTCATACGGAGTGACATGTAGATCTCTGCTTTTTCATAAAGCTCACTTGAGGTATGCTCTCCTTCTGTCCATGAAAACACGGGAATGCCTTGTGAGGATGTTGTATCTAACTCGTACTTGGATGAGTATGACATTTGAAGACCAGCTTCTAAAGATTGGGTTGCCTTTGAAAGGTTGTCTGTACGCTTGCATGAGTACAATAATGCTAATAAATGCCATGATGCAGTGGATTGTGGGTTAAGTTTGATAGATTGGTGGGCAGATTGAATGGCTGTATGGGTATCACGCATAATTGCTCTTTGAAGACCAAGTTCATAGTGTGATTTCCAATCATTAGGATCTAATTCTACGGCTGTCTCAAGAGACTTTGCAGCTATTTCGTGATAAGAGGCACGATCTACATGTTCTTCTGACTGAGAGGAAAAAATGCTATAAGCGGCACCACGGATACGATAAATCTTGATCTTCTTTTCGGATGATACAGATGCATCTTCTTGATTTACCAATTCAAGAGCAAGATCGGAAAGGAAAGTAGCCAAATGACCGTTTTGTTCTTCGTGTCCGTAAAGCTGAATTGAAGCTGAGAGTACATCTATAACATCATCAAAGGATTCCTGGGTTTCTACCATCTTGGATTTCAAGCTGTCAATCAGTAAAGAGAAGTCGGTTTGGAGATCAAGCTGGTTGTGGACCAATTGTGCATCCACATCTGGTACACCAAGGATATCCAGGTAAGAACGCAAAGCGAGCTTTGCCTCTTCGAGACTACCCAGTCTCATCAAAGTGAAGAACATGTAACGTGTCACGGTAGGGTTGTTGAACGTAACACTTTTGACTTGATACAAAAACTAGCATTTTTGGGAACGTTGGCATAACTTTCTTCAACATGGTTACATATAGTATTTTACTTACCTGGAGGACTCTTCTAATATGGCTCGTCTCTCCCCAGCCTAATATATCATAAGCATGGATCATTGTGCCTGAAAGAGATAAACCATATACACTCTTAGATTTAGTAGAAAGCATAGGGGTAATTAAACTAAACAAATGTCTATAAAGATTCATCAAGCCAGATATTTCTTCAAATGCTGCCTTTTCAGCGAGTAACCTATAGATAAGAATATATTTGTCAATTGCATGAAACAGGTGTATTATGTAGCATTGATTTTACTTGTTATCATTTGGTGGGAAGTATGTTCCATTTTTAAAAGTAGACACAACATAGTCGGTATAATATTTAAAGAGGACCCATCTTCTAAACATACGCCATTGGGGACTCCAATGGGAAGATACCAATTGGAGATAAGCACGCATCATTCCCAATGTTTGTTTCACAGAGTGACTATATATACATGTGTTACAAATGCTCAGACCTTTTGCTCCTTCTCTTGTTATTGTTCTCTTACTTTAATCTTAATCTCGTTAAGGTACCACGATAAAGACACTCTTCAATCCAAAAAGAAAGCATGATGCCTCTTTCTTGTGGTTGGCTTTCTACTGCCTCCCAAGCAGACTCATATGCATCTAATGCTGGAGCATAATCCTCTTGTAACTCCAAACACATGCCTAACACAAAGTCAAATAAGGAAACTTTCAAAAAAAATCAAGCAGAAAAAAAAATACCTTTGATAGCTCTGGCCTGGACTAACTGAACTAGGCCATAACCACTTTGTACATCCTCTGCACGCAATGCCAAATTCTGCAAAGAAAGTAAAGCTAACTTGTATTGTCCTGTTTCAAAATAAATTCTGGCCAATAAAATTTTGGACAACTACATGCAGGCTTTAGTAACACATCATTTAAGTGGAGCACAGGCATTATTTTATATTTTTTACCTGAACCTGCCAATCATCCTGCTTTTTCCCAATAATGCTTTCTAGTTTATTAAGGATAGACTGTACTTTTGGTGGATCAACTCTTGGTAACAAAGCAATGCGGTTTGGTTTATCGTTCTGATGAATGCTATCCCAGCCTTTAGACTCATGTTCAGGGATTTTCTTGTTTTCATTCAGGATACGAATCAATTCAACCTCGGCGGATACAGTGATATCCAATACTACTTTCTGCAATCAAATCACTTGTTTTACTGTTTCGTTTTTAATTGACTTTACCTTGATCTTCGGGGTGTGCTCTTTTGTATTTCTTAATCAAGTCGGGTAAACTCGACCACTGGGCTCGACAACGAGCGAGGTCTATTTCTTCCAAGATTCTCGATGAATCCATATTATATCAACCAATTAATAAATAAAATAAAAAAAGGAATGTATAAAGTGTAAAGAGAGAAGGGATAAAAATAAAAAGCATGTCTTATTTTATACAATTGTCAACACGTGTTGTTAGTCAATGTAATTCAGCCCAAATAGGTTTTGTTACCTTTTGTATGACACATTTATTAAAATAGCATTTGAAAGTATATTTTATTAAGAAATAAAAATAATATATAAACATCTTTTAAAATAACAATGCTTATAAAACAACAAAAATAAAAAAGAGGTGAGAAAGAGAGAGACATTCTCATTCTCACTCACTCTTGTTGTAAATTTTTTTATATTATATATTTTCAATGAAAAAAGAAGATGGTTGTCATATGAACATATATATTTTGTACTGTTGCTTCTTTTTTCATTGTTTTCCCACCGCCGTCAAGATTATGCACCTCTCTTCAAATTGTTGGACAACCATTCCAAACCTTCATAGAGACCATCACCTATCACAACAAGGCGTTACCTTACACTGTCCCCCAAAATGTGTGTGCATCTACTTACCACTTGTTGCGCAGGTAGTCTGAATGTACCAGCGTCTGTTGCGGAGAGAGTGGAGACCTAACTTATCGGTGATCTCAGCAGCGTTCATAGCGTTGGGAAGATCTTGCTTGTTGGCAAACACAAGCAAGAGCGCGTCACGAAGTTCGTCTTCGTTCAGCATACGCTGAAGTTCATCACGGGCTTCTGAAATACGGTCACGATCGTTAGAGTCAACGACAAAGATAATACCTTGTGTATTTTGGAAGTCTATCCGCATAGATTGATGATTAATTTCCAGTTACTTGTTTAGCAAAATATATGGAGTCTTACAATGTCTCCAAAGGGGACGAATCTTATCCTGTCCTCCGACATCCCAAACGGTGAAAGAGATGTTCTTATATTCGACAGTTTCAACGTTGAAGCCTAATGGACAGATGAACAACAATTAGGCATCTCTCTCGCTTCCCTGCTTACTAACCCACTTACCGATGGTAGGGATGGTGGTCACAATCTCACCCAACTTCAACTTATACAAGATGGTAGTCTTACCGGCGGCATCAAGACCGACCATGAGAATACGCATCTCCTTTTTACCAAAAAGGTCATTAAACAACTTTGAAAACGACAAGCCCATGTTTATATTGTATTATTATTATTAAAGAACAAAGAGAAAAGAAAAAAGGTGATAAATTGGAAGAGAGAAAAAATAATATAGGCCAATTCACTTCATATCGTTTGACCAATAGCAAAAGACTACGCAATGAACAGCAAGTCCGGCCCTTTATTTTCAGCATTTGCCGGAAAAATTAACTCCTAATTTGGGGCCCGAGCGAACAAGAGATATCGCTCTTTTTTTTGGAGTATCGTCTGTTTGGGTTCCTGAAAAAACTACCTTCTCTCTATTATTGCCATCATTTTCAATAAAAGAAGAAAAATAATAATATTATTATACCGTATATAGTATGGCCAAAGTTAGAGACAGCGCTTTACTCTACGAATCAAACACTTGGATGGCTACTTAATCATATACATATCATCGAGCTTATTGGAATAAAATCACTGTTTTTCAAAGCGCCTTCCGGACGCAATATTGATGCCATATAAATCTAATTCTAAATACTACAACAATGTATGTATTTTCTTAATTCCAGGTCGAGGCTGAAGAACAACAAGGCGGCTTAAAAAAAGGAAATCATGTTTCGGATTTAGAATATCGGATTGTTTGGAATTTTTGTTCAACTTTAAAAGCCCTCACAATGACTCCAAAATGGTCTTCATGAGGCCGCTTGATACAACTGTGTATCCTGTAAGCATGATCTAAGCTTTTATTATTCATCATTCCGCATATAAGATATGAGTCGCGCTATGGCGACTATATATGAAGCAGCCCAGCAGTTTACTAAACTATGCTTACGTAATGATCATTTGAATATGTTTTAATTTCAAATAGCAGGGTATATTTACTTTGGCATTTCGGTAAAAATCAACAGGATCAATGTGTCAGACTTGGACTCCTGTTAATCAATTATATGATTTATGCGATGATAATGAGCTGCAATTCCAATGCTGGTTCTGGATGACTGCTTATCCTTTTCGGGCATTTCAAATTTTAAGTTCCAAATCTGTAATAAGCAGCAGGCCGAAATACTTTGCGGGTCAAAAGTAGCAGTTGACAAGAGCTATACTTGCTTCCTCTACTAAGCAGTATTGAATGCATGGTGTTTTGTACTGTTGCTTCAACAGATATTGTATTAACAGTAAGAGATGATAGGTAAAACGAAGCATAACCTAACAACTAAGTTTGCTATAACAATCAAGGAGGTAGAAGAAGGGTTTTCAACATAGAATAAGGGAAGAATGCTTAATAAGGATAATATCATTTAATTTGGACCATAAAAGAGGCTCCCTAACTAACTAAATACAATTACAAATGCTACATTATTCACCCTATCTTCATTCCACAGCATTTTAATCACACTGCGTTTGCTAAACCAGGTGTTGAAAAAACAATATGACTTCATTTCACAAGATAATTTAAAATAATCGAATAATTGAATAGCCTTAGTGACTATACAGCTCTGAAGCGAAAGAGTAAAGTAAATAGATCAATTTGGCTTGTTTTAGCCCAATAACAGCATCCACTCGGAGTTCAACTATTCTCAGCCACCGATTTTTTATCATAAAAAAAAATAAAAAAATAAAAGAGATCTCAAGATCTTTTAACACACAAATATACAAATAAAATGAGTGAAAGGTAAGATCAACTTCTCAAACGAGTGAATAACACCACTGACCTTGTTTACTTTGTATCTTAGTTTCAGAAACATTCCTGAGCCTATTTATATCAAGGAAACTCTTTTAAAGAAGAGAAAGGTCAACCAAAAGGCTGCTCACGAAAAGGCTTTAAAAAGAGACGAGCTCCGTAAGGTAAGAAGGGAATACAACATGGAAAGAAGCGACCTGAGTGAACTGAGCATATTTGTGTTGTTTAGACAAGAAAGGCCCAGCTAAAGAAGACAAAGTTCAAGAGAGCCGATGAGTTTGTTCGTGATCACCGTATGGTGGAGAAGCAAGGAGGTCGTCTTCGTTTACTTAACCATGGCAAACTGAAGCAGTCCAACAAAGTCAAGGGTGATGCTGAGAAACTGTTATTTGTTGTCCGTATAAAGACAGAGAATGCAATCCATCCCAACCTGTTAAAGACGCTCAAAAAATACCGATTGACGAAGATGAACCAAGGTGGTTTTGTTGTGTATAACGATAAGACCAAGCAGGAATTACAAAAGATCGAGCCTTTTGTTAGTTATGGTGTACCTAGCTTAAAGACAGTCAGAGATTTAATTGTTAAACGTGGTGCCACCCTTATCAAGGGAGTGCGTACACCGCTTTCGGACAACATGTTGATCGAAGAACGGTTGGGAGAGCATGGTATTATTTGTTTAGAAGATATCATTCACGAGATTGTATCAAAATCTGACAACTTTGAGGTCGTATCGAAATTCTTGGTGCCATTCGAATTGAACAACCCCGTCAAGGGCTGGAGACAACAAAAGTTGAAGGACCTCACTGACAGAGAAGATGGAAACGATAATCAAGACGATATCAACAAGTTGGTTGAAGCCATGAACTAAACTTGTATATGTATAATACATTTGTTGTTGGAATATTAATTATAATTTAAATTTAAAAAATCAATAAAAAAATAAAAGTGAAATGCATTGTTTATAGATAACATACCTTGTTCATTAAGTTCGATTTGTTGCTATATTATTATATTCTATCAATAAGAGAGGGGGAAAAGAACGATTGGAAAAACCCCCTCACTTGATGTGATAAAAGATGATCGTTCATAATTTAAATTGGCTCCTAATAATACAGATCCACGAGATGTAGAAAAGGGAACAGACATTCAATGGAAAATTCTGTAATATCAAATCTCCTTATTCATCTCCCATCGTATATAAAGGTAATTAACTTACACACGCTGATGCATTTATACCTGTCAATTCTATTGCTCTCCCTCCTTTATATTCCCTCACAAAGAAAAACTCCTTTTATGGGAGTACAAAACGCTGACTCAACTGCAATAAAAACTGGGAGATCAAAGAAAATCTAAATAGCACGAGTTTAAATCTTGCAGCATTTGCACGTTATGCCCACGAGATATACTAATCGCTTTTTTTTCTTTTTTGTATTGTTTGCTTTCGACTTGTTGTTTATAATGGCATAATAATCCATGTAAAAGGTATTTGTTTGTTTACTAATCTGAAGAAAATAGATTAAAAAGAGACTTTTACTCTTAGGGGAATATTTAACAACGGGGGG
>VCJJ01002471.1:11052-50527 GCA_024139415.1 Backusella tarrabulga | reverse complement strand
TTTTTTAGAGATAGATAAAAATACACAAACAGCAAATAAACAAAAACTTTTTATGAGCACGATATATGTCCAACTCAGCAGTTTGCTCCTTTATAACCTTAAAAAGTAAAAAAAAATGAATTCATGTGACACCATCTCAAGTACTCAGGCCAATACTCCCAGTTCAAGGCATTGGCTGTGCCAAAACGTTAAATCCCTTCAAGCTGCCATTTATCGATGATATTATTGGCGTAGTACCATATATTAGGTTGCTGTCAGTGCATGGGATATTATAGCAAGTGCTATTGATGCACTAGCAGCCATTTTTGTTTTCTGCTCACTCACAAAAATACTGTGAGAACCAACTTATGACGGAAAATCAAATTGCGGATTTGAATTGTTTAATAATCCAAAAGAAAAAAAGAATATAAAAATAATCTGACGTATTTAATCCATCTTCGCATAATCTGATATGAATACATATATCATTACGATACCCTATACATGCATCAGCGTAAATGTTGATGAATCACAATTTAAATCAACTTCAAAATTTTCGAATCACGACGTTGGACATGAAGACCGAGCATGTGTATCTAAATAACTAACGCTATGAATAGGGCTCTTGACTTCAAACATTAAAAGCAATATTGATACTTGGACGATAATGCTGTTTAGTTAAATAAACGAACGGGGTATTTTTTTTTCTACTCAGAGCCGTTCTAATTGGATTAATCAAACCATTACTCCAATACAAAATTCTTTTAACTAAATTTTATTAGGATTCACCATGTGTAGCTTTTGACGCAATCAAACGTCATGTTAGTACCAAAAAGTTACATAATGAAAGCATCAATAGTTCAAATATAACTGTGTACTTGTATGCTTTTGTAGGCAGTTAAATGTGCTTCATTTTTCTGCATTCGCATAAATGTTTATTCATGTTACGCATGTAACAAATAATGTGGTAATTGTAAGTAGTTACCTAAAAAAACTACCTTTGTTTCCTTCGAAATAGAATTTTCATTTTGAGTAATAGAAGGCCTCTTTAGTGGGATAACTAGAGCAAAATCAAATCTTGTGACCATATTGGATATTGGTTGGAGCTTATTATTCCATTAAAATTAAAAGTATAGTGTAAAAAGAGAAATAAGAATGAATCTTTTTACTCGGGAAAATGATTGGGAAAAAAAAGAGAACTTTGGGGGATAGATAGCTTATACAATGAAAATAAATAAATAAAAAAAAAAACGAAGCAAAACTAACGTCTGATCATAATGGAGAATCTGAAAAAATCAGATATACTCCAATTCACAATCAATCAGCAGGATTCGAGAAAACAGTAAGAGTAAAATTCAAGGATGCACAAAGAACGAAGTCACCACTGACCGAATTAGCGCACATGATCTAAAGATATAGTGGATTAAGACCATCCAAAGACACAATCACAAGATATAAAAAAAAATATCAAATCCTCGCAATACAGTTTTGGAGGAAGTAAAAAATTAAACAAATGAGATATGTGAAAGCATTGTAAACGCTAAACATTTGGTGAGTAAAGCACTAGAAGAATTGTATTACAGTCGACCCATAAAGCGCAGTGATAAGTGCGGTACTTGTAAAGAGCAATAAATAAATTTCGAAAGATGGTTATAAAACCATTGACATGGATGAAAATCCTTAGATTGAAGATGAATCAACTGAATCTGGTAATGATGGCTTTTTTTGAAACAAACAATGGACTGACTACAATGACAGAAGCTATTGGTTTTTTAATAGAAAGATTTAACTTTTCCTTAAAATTGAAGAAAAGATATGAAGGATTGCAAAAGTGAAAATTTGAAATGTACTAATTTAGTATTTTATTGGATTTGGTATTAATACCAATTCAATAGGGGGCTACATTGACGTTATCGAATAAGGTCTTTTTCGAATATGCCTGGCTCGTTTGACATATATTCGTGTTAAGACTGAATTCAACAAGATGAATATTTCGAAAACGAATAATAGCAGTTAGACTAATCGTTAATACAATCAAGGTAAAAAAAAACAACCAATAAGGAACACAAATAGTATTGCTCGCTATTAACAAGCTCAGCGGAGTCGAGCTTACGAACGCTCAAAAGAAAACAAAAACGTTGTGCAGTTTACAAGCGGTCGTGGGTATTATGTCGATTCGCATATCAAGGGACACCTGTGCTATGGAGGGAACCAGGAAACCGATTCAGTATCGTTGTAACACAACCGCAGCAACAACAAACAGGTATTACATTTCTCAAGCGTATTTTCTAGAATCTGTAACAAGCAATTAGAAAAACTATCAGTTGTCACTAGAAAAGAAAAAAAATCACTTGTTTGCATGAAGAGAATTTTTTATTTTCAGTATTGATTGCAATGCATGAACAGGGTGCTCTCTCCGATCTCGCAATAGGGTTTTTTGAATTTCCCATTTTGCATTTTTGTGTTACGTTTTCAGAGTTTGAATCCAAAAGTTAGTCCCTTAAAAACTGACATGTTTAAAGAAAAAGCCGCCATCGATATGAGCAAGGAACCAGGTTTTAGTGACAATGATCCTCGCTGTAAAATTTCTCATGTTGCCATGCCCCAAACTAAAAACAATTTATAAATGGATGAACAAAATCAACGAATAGCCTTTTCAGATTAAGCGGCTGAGTACTTGTATTAAATCATATCTACTGTTCTATGCTGCGCAAATATACCAAATAACCAGGGGTCATGATTTGAAATCAAATTTATGATGGTAGATATTAAAAATTGAGAATTGATAACATGAACATGATGTGATTACTATTATATTTCAATATTACATGGGGGGAAGTTTCATACATAAATTGTCAAATAACTATACTAAAATAAGTCATGATCCTATAATAATGCGGAAAATAATGGATTGCCATATATATTCAATAAGTAATTTTTCACGTTAAAAGCATGTAAGGCGAAAGCTAACTTTATTGGCCATCAAAGAAGTATAAGAGAAAAGTTGATATAAATTAAAGAACGAGGAAGGTCTTGTAAACTCGGGATATTGATAAGAGCCTCCGTGAAATATGCTCCCATAGTGCTGGATTTGGAAGTAGCTTGGATAGCAGATACCAACAGTCAAAAAATCAATTACGATTTAATAGGGTAGAAGTATCTTGAGAAGCTTTGTTCAAGCAAACGACGATGAGTCGCTACAGGATGAAAAAAAAAAGAATTCTACAATATTTGTGAAAGTATTTTTATAGAATTGACTCGCGTATCGAAAGACTTTTAAAAAGTAGAATAGAAAGTTGAAACCAACAAAACATATTCTATATAAGCATTTGTTCGTGTTACCATTAAATATAACCCCTCAAAGATATATCCCTTCTATTTTCCAAGACTTGATACATCCGATCATTATTATTGAAAGAGGCATGACAAGACTTCATGATTGTCTTTTGCAATCCTGAATATATTTTGAATATATCAAGTAAAACCCATAACCAAGTATCTGTATTAACAAATAGGACAATCTCAGTTCTTGGAACACTTATTATGGTCATAGTTTTCCAGAATTCTCCACAAAAATCAATCAGTTGTATACTGAGTTTAAACAGCGCGATCTTTCCTTTTCCTTGCGAGAAGCGAATAAAAAAAATACAAGTGCTGGTGGCCAAAATTTTTTGCAAGTTGACGCATTTTTTTTTAAAAAAAAAAAGCACATGCCTATTCATCCATTTGTTAAGTTTTAAATATGAATAGCACCAAGGGAGTTTGGCTCTTTGATAGCAGATGCTTTATTAAACTTTATACCTATTTATGGTTATTAAAAGCTAATTGGATAGGTCAAACGGAGAATATTTCAGAGTCACTTGAATTTTGATCAAGTTACGGTGGTCGAATGTTCTTTTTTTTTTGAAAACAAAAAAAAAGATATTTTTCTTTTTTCTTGATTGATATTGTTCTTTATCTATACATACATATATTTTTATTTATTTACTTCAATTCTCTTTTGCAGAATTCGATCAGATTATTCACAGTTATTTGAAACGACTAGATATTGATAACTATATCGGAATCAATTTAGACGCTCGGTCGTTTTATTAAACACCATGGATATGATCGCTCCTGCTGCAACACAAGAGTACAGTGGTGGCATCATAACTCTCAGCTATATCATTGCAGTTATTGGAGCACAAACAACACTCGAATTACTTACTAGACGCACACATATTCATGGATTCTATAATTGGTACGACTTGAGCAATATCTTGTGAATGTGATTTCTTATTATATGATATATATGTCATTTAGGTTCTTGTTAACCTCAGCAGCATTTATTATGGGTGCTGTTGGTGTTTGGGGAATGCATTTTATTGGAAACAATAGCATGTCGCTGCTAGTAAATGGTGAAAAATATCAACTATCGTACAAAGTAGGATACACCTTAGGAAGCTTGGCAGTTGCTTGTGTATGCATGTTTATTGCTTTTGCTTTTGTGGGTATCACGGAAGAGGCCTCGTTAACAAGAATTGCCCCTAGTGGTATTTTTGCTGGTGTAAGTAGTTTGATATTTTGTTTATCTTCAATTCTTCTAACGCCAAAGAATGTTTACTTTAGCTTGGTATCGTGTGTATGCACTATTTAGGTAAACCTTCACCGCAAATAGTTGATAGAAGTCTAGATGAATATTAAACTTTGAGTATAGGTCAATTTGCCATTGACTATTTTGTGCTGGTTTATGAGCCAGGGTATATTATTGGAGCCATCATCATTGCTTGTTTTGCTGTAACCGTTGCACTATATATATTTTTTAAGCTGAGAGAAAAATGGATGAATCAGTGGTATAAACGACTTGGCTGTGCCTGTTTAATGGCCCTTGCTGTGTGTGGTAAGATATCATATATATATATATATATATATAGTTAACGCCAGAAAGAAATATAGACAGATGAAGAGAAAGTAAACTACTTGATGGCTAATGAGTATACGGTTTATTTTTTTTATTATTATCAGGCATGCATTATACAGCACTAGTCGGCACTATATTTTATAAACCAAATATAAGCAAGTCACCACCGATTCCCAAGCTACATACTCCAGCTTTAATTGGTATTGTGTTTGCGATTATTATTTCAGGCTGCGTAGCTCTTTTATATATCATCATACGATCGGGTTTTGGGACATTGCCTCTACCTCTGTATAAGAATCAAAAAAAGAGATTGCTATTGAATAGCGTTTTGTTTGATACAATGGGCCGAATTCTTGTTAAAATAGATGGTACGATTCCAACCAAGGAGATTGCTAGTCATATTGAGCTGACTGTAAGTAATGAATTATCTAAGCAAAAACTTGTATTGACCTTTCCATTTTAGGAATCTCACTCTGAGTTCAGCATACGCCATCCACTGTTTATCCATTTATATGAAACCATGATTCAGAAGGCCACTTTTCGATCTACCGACAAACGACAGTCTGTTGTCTCTACAAGCTCTTCGATTAATCGATATGATACCATAGAAAAGTCGTTTTTGGAAGCAGCTTCAGATCTTATAGAGGACCTTCGATTTCAGGAATGGAGTGATATTGGAATTTTAAGCGACATTGTTTTAACGACTGATACCATTTCGAAAGCTACCGTTTTTTCAAAACGCAGTTCATTTTTACGAAATTCTACAGGTTCCAATTGGTCAACCAAGATGTTATCACTGAAAAAGACTTCAACGTTAGTTGAGTTATACAAACCGGATGATGAAACAGACGCTTATCCTAACAGCAAAAAAGATCCATTTAAAACACGAAAAATACAAGTCGATGATGAGGAAGAAGGTATCGAAAGTAACGCAACTATTGTTATCAATTCAGAAAATCCCAATCGACTATCTGCAGGACAAATGTCATCGTCAGATGAAACTCGTATTGAAGATTTGAAATCAATAAGCGATCGACTTTCGGTTGAAGACTCGGATGGAGAAGATAAACATTTATTTCTTGTCAAGAGAATAACAGATGAACAGGTTGTTTCTCAGTTATTGTCACAGGGCTATCGATTTGCTGAGCCAGTTTTTATATCTAAAACAATGGCTAATAAACTTCGCATACCCACTGAGCACATGCGCCAATCTTTTAAAAATATGCAGCAAATGGCAGATTCGATTTGCGCCCTTACTCAAAATAATTGGCACCCTTTTATTGAAGGACCAGCACCAGATCCAACCAAGTTCACTGCATCTACCAATCCCACTGTTTGCGTTGGTGCCTTTGTATTGATTGGCGAGAATAGTGAATTACAGGATATGAATATGATTGTCGAGAAGTGCAAGCCATTCAGCTTTCCAAGTGTTCAGCTCGAAAATGAAGCGGGTCAGCCCCAGTCTCAGTTGGATCGAAGCGAAATTGATTTTATTTGTAATCTCCAGGGTCGCAGTCTTTTCGAAATTGCGCAGCTTGACAGCATATTGGATGATAATAATGAATTATATATACCAACTCGCCAATTTGTTCAATCTTTCCAGCAAGCAGCACAGGAATTGATTAGCCGTACATCATATAACAAGGTGCTTTATCGAGATTCACAGTTGCATACCACAATAATGGATTTACCACCATTTTCACTAACAGCTGGACCCTGTCAGATGATTGTGTTTAAATCTTTTGTAAACACTCCAGGTACTTTAACAGCCGTCAACCATACACCTTCCGATCCGTTCAAGTGTATTCCTTTATCTATTTATAAATCATTCTCTGCGTTTATTACTGACCTGGCAGCAAGTATATACCAGATGGGCCACTCAAACCATTCTCACCCAACCTATCTTATTCAGCAACAAATGTATCGACAGGCGGGCTACAAGTCGCCAGATAAGAAAAATCCGAATGAAATATATGAACTGGAACAATTCAACTCTGCAGACAATCTCTCCAGTGTACCGAATGATCCATTCTCCCTACGTCCACCTCCAAGAGCAAAGAGAAATCGATTCAAGTTGACAAATGCAATTTTAAATAACACACCCTTTGACATCGTTCCTGATACTTCTGCTAAGGAAGGAGGAAATCCGAATGGAATTGCAGGGTCGAAACTCTCACTTCCTCCTCCACTAACAGTGTTGTCTACAGGGGATAGATTCTGGTGGATCAATCCATTAGTTGAAGAAACTGTGCACAGCAATATGTAAACATAATCCCCCTCTGTTTCTCTTTAATATATAGTTTATTCCCTTGGTTAAAAAATATGTAAATACCCCCTTTCCCCTCTACTTTTACTTATCAATTATTACATTAATAAACCATATTTTACGTGCTTTTATTTATTTTTTGACTCGTTCAATTGCTCGAGAAATTGCAACAGCTGTGGTATCAAAGAAAATAGTCATTATGTTGTTTAGTTTTACAGGATCCTCATCATTTCTATCAGCCTCTAGCGCATCCACTTGAGCGTTATCCTTTCCTATATAATACATAAACCATTTAAAATCATTCAGTTCCATTGTGCCTTTTAAGTCCCTCCACAGTTTTTTAAGATATAACAATTGAAAGTGGTCAAACTGAATTGGCTCATCTAGTGAATATACAATGTTAATAAATGAATTGGTCTAGTGATACCAAATTACCTTCTAGTAGTCTCGTGCCATTGAAATATAATATAGGCTTGATCCAATTTGGAGTAGTAGCTTCAGTAATGGTAGAAACCAAGGATAGGTATTGTTTTGTAAGCCCTCTAAAGTCATCCCGTTCAATATTGTCATATGCAATGAGTCTATAGTAGACATCGGCACATAGACCTGTGCCTACACCTTGACAGTCATCCAGTAAAATCAATTGTCCTGAAACTGCATATTCCTTTAGTAAGGCAATGAAGACCATTTCAATTTTTTTGTTCAATTCCGCTTGATAATAATACATCATGGCCTTTTTATAGTCTCTTGACGCCATGCATTGATCTCCTACATTCTGTTTTTAAGAGAGGAAATTGAATTAGTTTTACCTGCTGTAATCATCGCTGCATCAGTCATACCTCATAAAGCGCCAATCCATACTCCCGTAACGATAATGCAATACACATTTCCATAATATGATCCACAACACTTTGATCTACAGTTTTCCACGTCTCAAGCAGCTAATGTATAAAACCATTTAGCATTCCCTTTTGTTTTGAATATACAAAAACCCCTTACTTGAGTGATGCACTCTTTCCCACGACCTTCACATTGTGACAGATAATAGATGCCTTCCTTGTAAAAACTATATCGATGGAATAAAGCTGAGCCGTAATAGGACGTAAAGTAGTTGGTCGGTTTGACATGACAAGTCTGTTCATCTGTATCTTGAACTACGATGGGAGCATTCAACATGCTGTGTGCTTCCATTATATCCGACATGTGTACCAATAACCACCAATCTATAGAAGAGCATTGCAAAAGCGCATTATTCTTGTCTCCCACCAAAAAGTAATAATAGACGGATACTTGGTTATTGCGACTCTTTGTTATATCTCGAGCATATTCCTGGACCGAATCGATATTTTCTATATTGTAATATAATGACACGACGATGGCTTCTACGTCACTTTCTGCGATCTGAAAGATTGTATTTACGTCTCCTTTTAGTAATGATATTAACTGAAGCGCGTTTTCAGCGTGATGCTTTGTTTCTTGATTCATCTGCAATCGCTTTAATAATCCTAAATCAGGCTCGGAGCGATCTGCACTGTATTGATCGATTGCTTTGAAAATGGGTACGAGATGAGGACAGCTTTCTTTGATTTGATGTAAAACGTGCTTTATAAGTTTGCCTAATTGATCCGACTTGCCAAGTAGAGCAAGTCTAAACGAGTATGGCCATAACTTTGGGTGGTTTATAGTGGGCCCATCGTTTAGTATGCTTGCGACATTATACGACCAATAGGATGCTACATTGCTCCCGGTTAAGATGGCTGTTTACCACCACTATATCATCCTGCTTACCTTTAGAGTCCTGATAGTGCCACTCCATTAATTCCTTTATGACTGTTTTTGTATCCTTATTTTGTGAAAAGTAAAGCAGCTCAAAGAGGTCCCAAACCGAGGTTATTTTAGTATAGATTTCTCGCTCTCTAACATACGCTGGTTCATGATACTATAGCCCGCAGATTAGTTTGCTTACTGTTACTGTTACGTGTTTTTTTGCGCTGATTTACCTTCCACAAGTCAGTCATATAGTCTCGTAATAGCTTACTGTACTCTTGGGCTGCATTGCTATAGTCGCGACTAATGTTGAAGCAAGTGTTAACAGTTAACGAAAGAATGAAAAAAAGAAAGTGGCTTTTTTTATGATTGTTGATTTACGTTTTGTGTAAAGACTGAAATACTTGGGCGCTCGTCCTATACAACTGAACACAAGTGTTAGCTTATTGCCTTTCTTTTAATCAAGCTTAAAGACATACTTTCAATCGAATAGGAAGCAAGGTTTCTGGATCAAGATTATCAGAGGCACGACATACATCGCGATTCAGAAGTTCTGCAATCATTATAAAAACAAGAGTAAAAGTAAAGCGAGAATAATTGGATTTAAAGTATTGTTATTTGTATTTTTATATTTTGGTCTGATTTTTTGTGATAAATTTCAAACCTCGCCAGAGCAGGTAAAAAAATAGATACTTTTTATTATTTGAATTAAGTATGAGGTAATAATAGTGATAATAACGGTGATAGCAAATAGGCGGGGCATAAGTTTTATTATTAAGCAGCAATCTTTCCACTGGCAGCATATACAAAGAAAAGCACCCATGCTACGAGTAAGCAAATACAGAAAATAGTAGGGTAAAGATAGTTTAGCTTTGATATTGTTGTATCAGCATAAGAGTCGAGGCCTTTGCGGTTCAATTCGATTTCCTTGTCGGCTCTCTCTCTCATGAGACGGGTACGCTTAGTACGGCCAGCTTCTAGTAGATTGTCGAGGTAACGATACTGAGTGAATAGCAACAGGGCGATTAAAACAAAACCAACACAAGACAAGGCCATGAATAAGATCATAACACCAGTATAAGCTTGATTTTCAGTATGGTCCTGAACAACACCAACAATGATATCAAGAATAGTGGTACCAACATTATTAGAGCTCTTGTAAAGACCAAGACCGGTACCAATGTAGTCGGAAGGTACAATCATACCAATGGAGGTGATCATACCAATGGGTCCAAAGGCAAGTGAGATAGAGTAGAAGACCATTCCCACTACAGCACTAATGTAGGTCCAGCCAAGGAAACCAGTACTGAGAATCAAGAATATAGCAGAGACAAGCACTAATTGTATTTGTGCGTTGGTTATTTTTCTTCATTTTTTTAAAACTGAGTGGGAAAAAAAACTAAAAATATACTTACAGATTGAAATGCGTCCACCAAAAAAGTCCATGAAAATACCTAAAACAGGTGTTGCTACAATAGGTACAGATTGAGATGCACTAGCTTGGTAACCAGCCAAGACTGCGTCACTGTCGCCAAAATGAATTTGAACAAATTCTGTACTGATAGTCTGGAAAGATGACCATACGGCAGCAAAGATGAACTCGATCAAAAGAATGTGCCAGTAGTAAACAGGGAATTTGACAAGACTTCTGAAATGGAATGCCTTGCGCTTCTTTTGCTGCTGAATTTCCTGCTTGGTAAGAGCACCAGAGTTATCGCTATCTCCTGATCTGCGGCGCAAGTGTCTAACGACCAAGGCGTAAACCAAGTTCATCAAAATGGAAAAGCAACAGATAATGAATGACAGCCAGAATGACCATACCCAGTCGCCTGTTCTTGCTGCGATAGGGTTAGCAACCAAAGTACCCAGGAATGTAGCTAATCTACTGATCGATAATTGCAAGCCAATTGCAATGGAGAGATTTTGTGTTCTGAACCACTTGGAGAGCATGGATTCTTGCATAGTGACGATCAATCCAGATCCAATGCCAAACAGCACGCGACCTGCAACCATTAAACCAAATGATTCAACTTTAGCTGCAATACAAGTTAATAAACTGCCGATAATGATAATAAAATTAACAGCTAATGTTCCCCAAACAGAACCAAACATATCCATAAAGATACCACCAGCAATGGGGAAAATAGTATTGATGATTGATACGGATGAAGAAAGTACACCATATTGTGTATTATTGATACCAAGGTTCTGAAATTTAAAAAAAAAAAAAATCAGTAAAGTGCCACAAAAACAATAGACATTTACATACTTTTTTGATGGGTGCTTTCATTGCGCTGATAGCGCTTGTAGAAAAGTGGGAACCAACTAAAGACAAGAATTGTTATTATAATTTGACATTACAAATATCTCTGTAAATCACCTACGAGGAAATAATAGAGCAGTAACAAGAGCTATCAACTTATATTGCCATGGAGCATTTACCAGGGCTGAATCACCGGCTTCATTTTCTGATAATAAGATATCATCGGATTCATGGTCATATTGAACAACCTTGTCAGGATCGTCCTTTAATTCGACCTTTTCAACAGATTGGCTCATTTAAAATGATAAAGAGTAATATGAAAAAAATGGAAAGATGTCGCCCCAGGAGGGAAAGAGAAAGGAAATGGAGAGAAAGAAAAAGGATGGATAAAAAAAAATCGAGATTTTTGGAGATCAAACTAAAAATCTGGTTTTTAAATTGAATGGGAAAATTTATCAGATCCCAATGTTAATGTACAACCAATCGACACTTTATAGAATATTATACCAATACAAGCAAGGTTCAAAACCAATGAAAGTGACTATAAAATGGACCGCTGTTACACTCAAAGAAGGATAAAGCGGAGCATCATATTTATTTTACTTTATTTATTTGTAATAATTTATATATATCGAATTATCCCTATTTTAGAACAGTATTATGAGCCTTTATCTTTGTCCAAGCTAACACTTTATATTCTGCTTGTCTTGTCTTGCTTTTACAAGGGTGCTTAAATGTCTTTTAAACCTATTAAACTAAAAAAAAGCAGATGACTCGGGATTCGATTTAAAAATGTCTACTGTTTGGTTCCTTTTTTCTCTATTTGGTTTCACCATAAAAATAATTTGACTTGATGAATCAGCAGTGATCTTTATCAGATGCAAAGATTAGATCATAAGTTGTACGAATTATTTAAAAGATCATCTTGTACCATTGTGCGATATCCAACTCAGCATTACTTTTGAATTGTGCCAATTGACAAATATGTTTTTTCTTCTTGTTTTAAGTTGTACCAATATTTTTATCAGCTACACTTGATTCCGAACTTCACTGATACACTTAAATATACATTCAAGTTACATACCGTCGTACTTCACACATTTTCCTAAATAAAAAAGTCCCCCAGCTTGTATCACTTTTAATCGAATCGTATCTAACCAAATGTACATTATGTTTAACAAGTTAAAATAAAAGATAATCAAGCTCATAAAATTATGATATTTAAACCTTTAACATAAACAATCTTATACCAAGCGACGACTTTTTTAATATAAAGTCTCCTACTAACAACAAATTGAGTAGTAAAAAACTGTTTTTTTTTAATGAAAGAAAATGCTACACAGAAATATTTTGTTTTTAGATCATTTGCCCTATTACAAAGCATGGTGCATCGCATAAATAATAAAAAAGTGCATGTAAAGAAACTGTTTAAAAAAATGAAAAAAATACAAAATAACTCTCTCTTTTCTTTTTCTTTTCCTTTTTCTTTGAAGTGAACCATGAACCTATTTCTTCCTTCCTCTAAAAACAATACAGAAGAGTAACCAATAACCGAATTGCTGGAATAGCCATTAAGATTGCATGTATACTTACTATTTACGGGTTTCCCTGTATCATCACCTCACCGGCAGTTTCCGATCTATTCTTCTAACCGAGGTTGGTGTACCTTTATCATAAAATTAGTTCATAAAAAGCTATTTCTATTTTTTTTTTGGTGAAGTGATTAGTGCTGAAGTGAAATAACTTCAAGGAGGTTTTTTAAAAAAAAAAGATTGAATGCACGAATGCACAAATGTACGTAGTATCTGCTTTTTATAAAGCAGAAAGTCACCAGTATATAATCTAAATTTAAACGATATGCTCAAATCTATATATCTCTGTCGTGTGAATTTACACGCTGATAAGATTATTCGTTAACAAGCTACTTTGCTCGATTCATTACTGAAGGTTTGGTCATAAGTTTCCACTAGGGATAAATAAAGAAAAAGGAGAAGAAGAAAAAGTCGATATTACCTTTTTTTTTAGCTTACTTCTTTTAGGTTTACTGTGCTATGCTAGAACAAGATTCTTATAACCATTTAATCAGATAATCTATGAACTAAGATCTTTGAATCAAAGTAAATCTTTAAACTCATTTTTTCTTTCAGAAAAGCTAAAACTCATTGGCGCTATTTTTGATGGACTAAAGCTGTTTAAATCAGCTAGCTATTTTAATGTTTTGACTAAATCCAAATGTTAATCTTTATTACATATTAACGAAGAGGCTTATCTTTCTATTGCCGAGTGTTACGCTACATTTCTTATTTTGGTAACTCATGCTTTGTAACAACTTCTCATATGCATGGTGTAGAGCTATTTTGGCATGATTTCACATTTACTTGTCAACAACTCTTTTCATTTTTATAGAGTTATTTATCGCACGAAAAGAAAACCAAATACTAACTTATTGGTAATGGCTCAAATATGCAACTGATTATCTCAAGAAATTGATTTTTGTGTATCCAGATGATTTTCTGAAAAAAGAAAAACCATATATAGGACAGGTCTTATGATCCATGGCTTTTCTGCAGAATATGTTGTAAATTCGAAAGGATAAGTTGTAACTCTATGATAGTTCTTTCAGGTTTTTGTATACAACATTATTTTGTATTGAATCACAATATACTTATTTTATTATACAGTGTATTTATAGCCTTGCTTAACAGTACATTGTATTTTTCTACTATCAAAATAACCGAGAAGTGTATTCGTCACTAAAAACAGTTAAAATTATGTGAATATACATTTAATCTTAAACATATAAAGAAGAACAAAAGAAGTTACAGGGCGTAGCGTTGAGAATGGTAAAAAAAATTTCAAGCAAGGGGAAGGGGGAGGCAGGAGTGAAGATCAATGACGGATAATATCGCTCCTGCCTGTTATTACTGACGATGTTTAAAGTCAAATACAATCCACATCATCGTTTGAAAAAGAAGAAAGCAAATATATATATATATATATCAAAGCCTTGTATTTTTGCCATAAAATTCATTAGATTATTATTATTATAATTATTATTAAAAAAATAAAGAGTATTTCTTCGTGTGCGTATCAAAAGTACATGCAGGTACACTGAAAATGGGAGATAATACCTTTTTTTTTTTTTTAGTACGGCGAGTTCTCAGTTATAAGTTCTAAAAGTTTAAAAAAGACATTACTGTTCTTCTATTTTTCATAAATAGAAAAAAAAAATCTTGTACGAGTGAAAGTTTTGAATTCGAACATTAGATCACATTATAAAG
Organism: Backusella tarrabulga; assembly: GCA_024139415.1. NCBI lineage: Eukaryota > Fungi > Mucoromycota > Mucoromycetes > Mucorales > Backusellaceae > Backusella > Backusella tarrabulga. The sequence goes on along the minus strand of VCJJ01002471.1, from coordinate 36,071 downwards.
AATATGGGTTTTTCATATACTATATTGGGCGTTTACGCCTTTTTTCTTATTTACTTGATTCATATTAGTTTAGGTAGTGCTCTTCCATTATCCAGAGATGGTTTAGAAGGTATATAGTTGGTATATATTTTTTAAATGTGGTGATCATGACTATAACCCATACACATTTGTCAACAGAATCTACAGCACCCATCGATCCAGCGCTAGAACAAGAAACTCTTATAGATAGTGAAGGGCAACAGAACAGCGGAGTATTACCTGGACTAGCACTACTTGTAGGTGGTGCTTTGGAACAAGGTCAAGGTTTCCCTGGTGAAGCTGGAAAAGCAATCACCAAGAGCTTAAAAGACTCGGAAAGTGCAGATGGAGGAGGGGCGGCTTCAGCTGTTGTCAATTTACCAAACACAGGTTACAATGTACTTAAGGCCGCAGATAACGATCCGGGAGTTGTGGGAAAAACAACCCATGTCCTCTTTGGAGGTCAAGCAAAAACTGGAGAAAGAGCAACATAGATATTAAAGACCTTTTTTTATGCAAAAATATGTGGTGATATGTTCTCTCCCCCTTTTTTACGCACAACCAATTTTAAAATAATAAAACTCAGATTGTGACTGTCAAAAACAAAATATGGTGTCAGTGAGCCTCAGTTCTTCCCCTCTTTTCATTCTTTCCAGTAAAACCCACTTTTTTAAAATAAACAAAAACCGTGCCAATGTCCGATAGTTCGCAGCATGATATTCTATTTTGGATAGAACAAGAGCCCACCACAAGGTAATTGTTTACAAGAACCACGAGATTCAACATGCAAAGATTGTTAATTAATCAAATAGGTCCGTAGACTACTTCATGCCCAGTGATACACCTGTAAATAACCCTTCTGCTTTAACACTAAATGTCGAGAGAAGAAAGAGAAATTTACGCCACAAAAGATCAATGACCCGCTTAAGAACATACAGCGTTGGTTTGCTGGAGGAGGGCTTTGCGTATGTTTCTTCTCAACTTGATCGCTCAATGTTACCCCGTAAATCGATGTCTAAATTCACCTCGGTGGAGGGCGATAAGTTTTTGCAGGAGAAGTCCGCAGATATTATTAATCTAATTCAGCATTTTGAAGATATCAAGGCGGGAAGAGCAACGGTAGAGCCGAATACAAGTTTGACTACAAGAGCAGAGAGTAGTAGCGAGGATACAAATGGCACAAACGATGAATACAAGAAGGAAGCAGAGGTAAGAGCGTGTTAATAGTAATGACGATGGCGATGATGCTCACTATTTGATATAATAGAAATCATTTGTACAAATCGCGAATGATATCACCAAAAAGTACATGGCACTATCAAATTCATTACAAGCATCATATCAAAATAGCAGTTACTTCCCAGAGCATGCACAAAATGGAAGCTGATAATAATAACAATAGATATAATAATAATAGTAATAAATGAAACATTCTTTCCTCTCATTTTATTTCAATACTAGGATGAAAAGGCTTTGATTTTACTAGTCAAGGCAGTAATCATATCCTTTCTATCACACAGAATGCCACCTTGTTGCTCGTCATCTTTAGATCGCATATCTTTAATTCTAATCTGATGATGATCCAATTCATCTTTACCGATGATGACTGCAAGGGGTATTTTCTCCTTGTCACAAACTGCCCATTGCTTATCTAATTTGGGCTTATTTTTTAGCATAAAGGATGCGTTGATCCCGGCATCCCAGAGCTCCCTCACAAGCTCCATTCGCTCCTGTAGTAATCCATCGCCCACAGAGATGATGTACACTTGAGTCGCACTGCTCTTTATACTCTCCATCTTTTGTCTGGCCATCAAGAGCGAAAATACGCGTTCTACACCAATCGAGACGCCCACACACGGAATGGTCTTGGGGGTTCCATTTTTGTTTTTACCAGAAAACATGCCTACCAAGTTGTCGTAGCGCCCACCTGCCGCAATGGAGCCAACACCTTGTGATTGGCTTTGGACAGCCTCGTATATCACACCAGTGTAGTAATCCAATCCCCGTGCCAGACTCAGGTCCAATTTAACGCGATCGCTGACTCTAAAGATGGACAGATACTCCAATAATAGCTTGATATCAGCTATGCCCTTTGCTGCTCTTGTATTTGCCATGATGGCCTTGTCAGCTTCCAACGCGTCTATCAATTCGGTAGTTGTGCTCTTCTTTAATTGAACATAATGGCCGATGCGATCAGCAATGTTGCTATCAAGCCCCTTTTCCTTGACCATTTCGTCCTTGACTTGGTCCCAGGGTAATTTATCCAACTTATCAACTGCAGATGAGATGGGCCGTATATTTTCGCTGGGAACACCACATACTTCAAAAATGCCGTCCAGTAAATGACGATGATTCAATTTGATATGGAAGGATCCTACGTCGACGGCATCCAATGCGTCACACAGCATCTTGAGCACCTCTGCGTCAGGGATCATCGGGTCATAGACACCTGCAATATCGAAATCACACTGATAAAACTCGCGTAACCGGCCTTTTGTCATTGCAGGTTGATCTCTTCGATATACTTTTGCAATTTGGTAGCGTTTCATTTGCTGTGCCTGCTTTTGCTGCATTGCAATGTATCTTGCAAAGGGAACTGTCAAGTCATAACGTAACGAGCACTCGTCTCCACCTTGATCGGCCAGATCGTATATCAATTTGCTGTCCTCTCCATATTTCCCTGCCAAAATATTGCGCATTTCAAATACGGGCGTATCAATGGTGACTGCTCCATGTTTTTGAAAGACTTGAGTGATTTTTTGGAACAATTCATTTCGAACGGCCATTTCCTTGTCATTGTAATCACGGGTGCCTTTTGGGGTTTTTAAAGTAAACTATAGAGTTATGGCTTGTTTAATAAATGGAGGAGTGATCAAATATCATGATATATTTACGTTGCTGTCTTTTTTATCTGATTTTTCTATGAAAAAACCCCTGGTGTTTTTAGTATGGGGCCTTCGCTTTCTTTCCTTCTTCTTTGTTACCAGTTAATGACCCAACGGATCTAGCCGAAATTCGAATGCAGGGCAGACGATAAGATTTAGATAAAACTGTAAATGAAGAACGCAACATTGTAAAAAAAAAGGGGGGATAAAAAGGCGTAACTTGATATTTCAGTTTTGTTTGTGTGTTTATTATCAATGTACAAGTTTGAACATCCTCAATTATCGAAGTCACCTTTTTCCTTATTTGGCTTCGAGATTTACATCCAGATCAAGAATGCACCTTCGAGCAAAAAATAAAAAAAAAAAACTCGAACCCAATTCGCGCACTTTTTCAAAAGATAATAAAAAATAGCTTTTTACTCGGATATCGTTACATACACTACACTTTTCACGACAATAAATTCAATTAGAGTGACGTCAATGTAATATCTAAGCCCAAATTTGCTTATATGCACTTTTTTATTTCATTCAAGAAGGATTGTGGTTTACCATTCGCTGTGTTAGTACTATGCCCTCTTTTGTTTCCCTCAGATAATAGCAATGATAAACTAGGATGCTGTCAGTCCTATAATTAAGCTTCAAATGATCATAATACATGCGTCACTGATTGCTATAACATGGGAATATTTCCTATAGAGCATGTTGTTGCCATTTACAAAAGAGGTAACTGCCCATTAATAGTAAAGAGAGAACGATGGCTTCATTGTTACTTATCAAAGGAAAGATCATTTGGCTCATTTTGATTGTGCAGGGTAAATAATAAAAGACGGAGAGAATTATTTTTATTTATTTATCTCTCTATCTCTTTCTCATACTTTATTATGATCTATAAAAAACGTATCTCTTTACTTCCAGTAAAAGTGATATCAGTTATCTCAAAATATGGTAAGTTATCTTTGGTAATGCACACTCATGGTTATACTTGGTTTTATTCTTACTTATTATCAATAGTTAATCATCATTCTTCATGGTGCAGTTCTTTTATTTGTTACAACAATGAAATGGCCTCATAAACGGAAGGAGGTTGGCGATAAATCCTGTTCAGCTGGCTTAATTGAATTTTCTGGAGGTTGTAATAACAGAACACCAAATAGTAAAAAACAACGTGATTTAGCAAAGCTCTACTCGAACCTGTTGTAAATTATCAATAACCAACCATCCTCAGCTAAGGAATAAACATTCTGTATGCGCTACTACCGTAAGATTATAATTTAAATTTCAATGATTTTATGCTCAATTACTATTCTCTTCCTTTTTTTAACAGAAAATGGCATATACCTTGAAAAACCAACAAGGTACAACGACTTGATGTTTCGAAGTACACATGCCATAATCCAGGTCCCAAACACTCTCAGAAAAGTGATTGAATATTTACATGAAATCCCACATATTTTAGCTTGGAAACAAGCAATTATTCAGCACACACTCAAGTTATGATGGGTTAAATATTCTTCTTTTTAATAATGACGTTGATAAATAACTTGCTTGTACAAATCTGTTATATACCTATCTATCACCCATATGAACGTTACTGCTATTCAAATAATGTTTAGCCCAATTATTTAATAAATATTCAAATTAGTCACTTTTTTATGGATACCAACAGGAAAAAGTATAAGTGTTCTCTGTCATTGTTTAACGTGCTTTTTATAATTTTTTATATCCAATCATTGCTGAATAACGATAAAAAGAAGAGCTATAAATTTTGGAGGGAGATCGAAAACTATACTTAAATCCATTTGATATTTTTTAATAAATTCCTTTTTTTTGAGTATTAAGTAAACAGTTTATGTTTATTTATGTAACAAACAAACAGATGGGAAAAAAATGTATTGTGCTTCCTTCATTCGTCGCTTTACGCTTCCCCTCAATAACTATGTTTAGCATGGCTTTTTTAAAATATCGAGTTGTTTAACCCCTTGTTAAACAATGAAACAAAGCATTTTATCCAACATGACACGTATGTATGCAGTTTTTAAAAATCAAAAACGTTTATTATGCACTGAAAAAGAAGTATATAAAGCAGGAATTATTGGAAAGTTTGAGCAAATCCAGGACGTGCTTGAGCACGCTTATAATATGCCTCCAAGTTAGGACGGTTTTGAAATACTTGCTCAGGTTTGCGAACCAAGAGGTCTCTGAAAAGATAAGGAACCATGTGGAAATCAGCAACAGATTCTTTATCAAACAAAAAGTCGCCATCGTTGGATTTGAGAACGGATTCAGCGTGATCAAGGAACTTGACACCGGCTTCCCAAAGTTGCTTATTCAAGGCAAACATCTTGGCGGCAGATTCTTTGTCACCCACGTAAGAAGACAACAATTCTTTTGTGCCTCTGATGTTTTCATTGTAAAGGTCAGCATGCTCGGGTGCCTCCTTGAGATACTTTTCCCAACCGGCAATACGGCCGCTGAGGAATCCAACAATCAAATCCTTCTTGGAATCGAGCTCCTCCTGGCTACCAGACGTAAAGAAGAGTGGGTTGCCAACATCAGCCTCACCATGCATATACTTCAAAAACTCACTGATCTCCTTGTCCTTTTCTGGAATAGAATATTTATTGCCTGTAAGTTGGTTGAGATAATCAATGATGGAGGTAGTATTATCCAAGTTACGAGTAGTGCCGTTCTCTTCTATAGTTAAAGCAGGAACGGTATGGTTGGGTTGAACCTTCAAGAAGTCGGGAGAAAAGTTCTCGGCTTTGGAAAGATCAACAGTGACAAATTTGACATTGGGGACGTTGTTTTCGTGAACAAATAAGCGAGGAGCACCGGCCCAAAGAGATGCAGGGAAAGTATAAAGTGTAAAACTCATTTTTTTTTAAAAATGTTTTGAAAGTATGAAGAAAAGAATTATTTTGAAAACGAGCCTATTTAAACGTTTTGAAAAATTGAAACACTCTTGTGCCATTGAAACTTAAGTTACGAATATCCAATGTGATTGGCCCATCGATAATGGTAATGCAAGTAACTCGTCATTTTTGATTCCTCCCCCCCAAAAAACCTTGAGAACCAATAAGCCCGATGTTGAATTTCATTTATAAAGCATCAACATTACAGGGACAATGTCATATATATGTAATTTACATTTCGTGAATATACAAGGAAATTTCAGAAATAAATAAAAAATGAGGCAAAGAAAAATATAAAAATGAGGCTGAAGAAGATAAGGCATAAAATAAAGTCAGAGATGTCTAAATGTTGATTCGATATTAGTTACAGGATATCTTCCCGAAACCTCTCCCATATTATAATTAAATCAGTCCATTGTATCTCTTGTGAATGCCTTTCTTTTCATCCATTGCTTATGATTAAAGTTTCTTTTAAGTTCCATTGTATCAGTAAACTGGCCCTGTCCAAAAAAAACACTTGAATCCTGATCAATAGCAATTGATTTATATTCAGTCACTCAAGTGTCATCCCTGTAGATATCGAGTTCAATCAAACATTATAATAAAATATAAATGCTTTTCAATTCTTTAAAATGCAGTGCAACTCTAAAATGCGATGCTATGAATTGGTCGATTTAATGGTTTTTTTGGTATGGCATTTTGTTCAACTGATCTAAACCTGTTCATTTGTTGCATTGCACTAAAAATAATATTGGCTTAGTCAATATGTGCTCGCTTATTATATACAAATTTACTAAAAATACATACCTTTTGCGTTTATTCAAGATGAGCTGCGTCTCGTAATTGATCTTTTTTTTTTTTCAAACAACGATTAAAAGTATATATCCCACCTGATAATTAGTGATTATTTGGGAAAGTCGCCAGTCGGAGATAGAACTGTGAGGGGACTTTTGTGGACTTTTGGCGACTTCGAAATTTATAATTGGTGAAACAAACTCAGCCCTGATTTTTCATTTCCAAACCAAAAGAAGGGGAGTACTTGTAGAAAGCTAGTATGAAAAAGAAAAGGTACCTTCTATCATCGTAATAGCTTATTGCAAGTTAGACTGTTTATTTGTTTATTTTTATTATTTCTAATTTTAAAACATTGAGTACATTTCTCGGAAGAGCCCTTATAAAAGAGAGATGATTCCCTAAATTTTTGTTTTCATTTTCCTTTATCAAAAGATGAGATATTCTCTATGGTTCATGTTTTTATTTGCTGTGCTATCTGCAGCATTGAAAAATCAAACAAAGCCAATTTATGGTAAACACCAGCTTATAGCATATGTTGTCGATTGGGTAAGTGTATTGTTGTCCTGACAACCGTCCCTTACGTGATATCTGTAGGATTTACCAAAAGCCATTGCATGGAAAAAACTAGATCATGTTGCTTATGCCTTTGCCGTACCTCATATGAACGGTGAACTTAAAGGGTTTAACTCGAATCAATTACGAAGGGGTAAATAGTACATAAATGTTGTCATTTGATAATGATGATATAAACTTATATAAATGACTAGTTGTAAATGAGGCACATAGCCACGGAAAGGGAGTTAGTCTTGCTGTTGGAGGGTAGGTGTTGAAAGAAGTAGAGCGATTTCTTTTGTGCCAACGAGTATATGTATCTATATATTAGCTGGACAGGTTCTCTTCATTTTAGTTCACTTCTTAGCACAGCAGAATCAAGAAAAAAGTTTGCAAATGAATTATTAAAAACTATGGATGAGTACAACTTCAATGGATTTAACATTGATTGGGGTAAATATGATACAAAACATCGTCTACATTTAAATTTAAACATTTCGCATTATTCGTTTATAAATATAGAATATCCTAACGATCCTAATGGCGTGTCTTGTAATCAAAAGTAGGCTATTATTTTTACTGATGCAATATGAATTCAAATTAACGAATCCATTTCTAATAGGAATCCAAATGATACGGCCAACTTGCTTACCTTTATGCAACTTTTAAGAGAAAAATTGGAGAAATTATACCCACATGAACACAAGTTACTGACTTCTGCTGTGAAAACAAATCCATTTAATGACAAAAACCAACTTCCAATCAAGCACTTGTCAAAGGCATGGGCAGAGGTCATGGATGCCTTTTATATTATGAATTATGATATCACTGGATCCTTTAGTGATAAGGCATTACCGATGGCTCCTCTTTTTAATTCTCATCGTGGAGAGCCAACTTGGGGTGAAAAGGCAATCAAGGAATGGGAAAGCGCTGGTATTCCCTCAGAACGCATCTTTCTCGGACTTCCTTTCTATGGATACACACAAAAGACAACAGAACCGATAACAAATAGCACTGGTCTGGGTGTACCATTGTATAAGAAAAGGGGACAGATAAAAGGTGATGGATACGATAGCAAGGGAAAAGAGCCATGTCCACATTCAGTAGCATCATACTCAGGTGAATACCAATGGAGATCAATTGCACACGATGGCGTAGCTTCCAACTCGTCCGGGTGGGAGACTTTTTGGGATAAAGCTTCTCAATCACCTTTTGCTTACAATCGTAAAAAGTCCCAATATGTTACTTTTGAAAATCCCACTTCAGCACGCTTAAAAGCAAAGTATATCCGACAAAAACACTTGGGAGGTGCGATGCTATGGTCACTGGAAATGGTAATATAAAACAGTAAAAAAAAATGGGGTTCAGTTATTTATACTTTTTTATTCTAGGATGATGCATCAAATTCACTTTTAAATGCCCTTCAAGATGTTCGTACTTGATTTTGTTTTTTAATCCAATAAAATTCCCACAAAACATCCTGATCATTATTTACAGTTTTACATTCAAATCCTCGTTCCTTGACCTTTGTAAAGAACACTCTTTCATCAGGATTGCGCTCTTTGTAGGCCAATAGAGCTTTTGTGCCTGGTTTTAATAACCAGTTTAATGTATCCAATAGAACATCATGCGAGGATTGATTGTACAATACATCTGTTAATAATACAAGATCCACATGATCGTATCGTGGATCGGAATCAGGTCCCCATGCAAGTTCCTCGACTATCATTTCACACTTTTTATCTTGAACCAAATCGGCGTTTTGCCGCATGATCTCCAGCGCATCCTCAAGGTCGGTCAGATAAACTTGCTTTGGAGCAAGCAGTTGTGCAGCATAAATACCAACCAAACCCGTTCCACTTCCAAGTTCCAATATAACATTGTGATTAAAGTCTATCTTTTCTTGACAGACGAGCTGGTTCAAATAGTCGCACATCCCCAATCCACAATCCCTAAATACAGAAAAAGTTAATTCTCGAAAACACGTCCTCGAATAAGGGGAAAATAGCTGTACCAAATATGTCTCGCTATGCTTTGTACTGCATCTTCACGAATTTTTATACTTGCATTTCCAGCACTAAGCCACCTTTCTGCCTGATCGCCACTTTCAGGCTCTCCGTGCCTTTGCTTTACAGCCAACGTTTCTGAAGGCGTAGACCATGCAGGAATAATCCAAATGAGGTTTTGACTTGGTGATTCAAACTGGAATGCATCTTTCCAGACAGCATGACTCTGTTTACGTGCGCTTTTCGACAATGACAGCTCTAATTGAAGCTCCATGGTGGATCCCACTGGCACTGTTTTACCTACTATGGGCTCAATAACCATCTTTGTCACCATTCCTCCTCCTTGAAATGGGTCGAAATTAAGCTGTGTTTCCTGGTGCACGGCAGAAGATTGAGTGTATGGACCATTTTTCGCTGTATTCTTTTTGCTTTTAGCGTCGTGAAGGCGTAGACCAAGCTGGGTAGATCCTCGAAGAGATAGCGTGATTGGAGCGGCTTCCCAGTACGATTGATCTCCTAAATCACTCTCGATTGTCCACACAATGGTGAAAGGCTGTCTAACCTTTATGGTATGAGGTGGTGGCTTAAAGAAACGAATATAATAAATAGGGCTTGTCATGTTGAAAGCGGATAAAATGTAATCTGTCGCGCGCATTTATTTATAAACCGCAATTTATTTTCTTTTTCCCATAAAAGGTGATCTTTTGAGCGCGCCGAATTCATGCCCTTGGTTATGAATACAAAAGACATGACAAGTTTGATTAAAACAATGGCTGTGTAAACTACTTTCAAAGCCCAGATTTGCTAAGTCTCCTATTGTCCTTGTGTTTTCTAAAAGGCTAAAAATCCACCCAATCTAATTCCCGGCAAATACCTAATTTCAACATCTTGATATCACTTTATATTGCAGCTGTCAGAAATAACTTTCGGGTGCACCGCCGATGGAAATAGAAGCGCCTATGTTCCAGTTTTACAAATACAGAAAATATCAAGAAAGTAAATGAGTGGTGTTTGATTAAAGTAGAATACATTATCCTTGTGGTAAAGCAATGGATCCGTGCAATAGATTTAAATATGATTCTTGTTGATTATGCCCGACGAATACATTACACAAGTCCATCTATTCATTGACTTGTTTATGACGTAACCTGATTAGAAATCAAAAAGTAGAAAAAAAAGTGTAAATACGATTATTGCTGATTTATCTTTTCTTCCTTTCTCTTTCGTATCTTTTTATATATTCGTTTATTTAAAAATGGCTTTAGCACCTCAATTTGCTGGTCACCGTTTAGGCTCTGCCTTGGCACCCCACACGCTTGAAGTCTATTTAGATTATGTTGTACGTGGAGGAAAACTATAAACAAATACGACGCGTTTTAAACTGACCAATGCTTTTGAAATAGTGTCCTTTCTCTGCAAAGATCTACAAGAAGATCCGTGAGGTGGGTGTTATGAATTGCAAACAGGAGCAAAACAAACTAACGCTTAAGCGCAAATAACAGCAAGTCTGGCCTTTTATTGAGCAGCAATACCCCGAGAAAGTTCAATTTATTTTCAGACAACAAGTTCAACCTTGGCATGCATCCTCCACCATTGTTCACGAAGCTGCCCTTGCTGTGTTGCAGATTGATGATAAGAAGTTCTTCCCTTTTTCTGATGCTTTATTTGAAAATCAACACGAGTAAGTGCACTTTTTTTTTCTTGAAAATAATGAGGCTGATTTGGGGTTTATCAAGCTACTTTGATGAGGCTTTGGAGAATAAGACTCGCCAGGAAGCTGCTGTTTCATTGGCCAAATTGGCCGAGTCAGTAGGCGTATCTTCTGAAAAGGTTCTCCAACATATTTCGAATGGAACTGGTGAACCAAAAAACAGTGGCAACAAGGTTACAAATGACTTGAAGTGGTGTATTAAGCTTGGTCGCCAGAATAGCATTCATGTTAGCCCAACTGTACTTATTGACGGTATCAGAGACGATGGTGTTTCTTCTGGTTGGGAGTTGGACCAATGGAAGGAGTATTTGAAAACCAAGTTGTAAATTATGCCATTTTCTGTCATGATTTGGCAATATTGATATCTTTTCATTCTTTATCCAATAAAATTGACTTTATTAATTGTAACACATAGTAATATCTCCATTCATCTTCCTATTTATACTTTATTGATGAACTTGGCCAATAAAGAATAGGATACACCAACAGCAATGAGTAGTTTGATATAAACATGTCTCTTTAAAAAATCAATCGACTATTTTATTATTATTTAATACAAATTCAATGGTATCTTGATGTCAGCTTTTTTTTATATTAATCCTCTCTCCCTTTGCCGTCTCTCCAGCCATTTTCTCTGCGACTACCATTCCCTCCGAGTGACCCGACTCTTCTTTTATCATCAGAGAAGCTATCTATTCTACTGTTTCGTCTCTCTCTTTGATCATTACTGTCATTTCGCCAGCGTTTGCCATTGTCATCATCTCTGTCTCTAAAAGTACGAGACTCCCTCTTTCTGTCATCAAACGGGCGATCTGAACGTCTCTCCCTTTGATCGTTGCTGCTATTTTGCCAGCGTTTGCTATTGCCATCATCTCGGTCTTTAAAAGTACGAGGTTCTCTTCTTCTGTCATCAAACGGGCGATCTGATCGTCTTTCCCTTTGATCGTTGCGGTCATTTCGCCAGCGTTTGCCATTGTCATCATCTCGGTCTTTAAAAGTACGAGGTTCTCTTCTTCTGTCATCAAATGGGCGATCTGACCGTCTTTCTTTATTGTCATAGTTATTATTTCTCCAACGACTGTCATTACCGTCGCGATCTCTCGAAAAGCTTGATCTTCTCGTGTTAAACTGTGATTCATCCGTCATTGGTCGACGGCTCTGTCTCTCAGACCATTCCTTTCGTTCGCTGTCATTTGGTCTTCTAGTATCCTTTACTTCACGCTCATCCGACTTCCACCCAGCCCTTGTGATGTTTTCATTCTTCCACGTATCCTTGACTTCCTTTCTTTTCTTGATGCTATTGCTTGGAAGTAATATGTCTAACGTGGCCTTCTCTGTGTTTAATTTATCTAGCATGGCCTTCTCTTTGGTGTTGTATTCATTTTGAAACTGACTTCTACGTTCGCCCATTGCCTCATATCTATTCCTTTCTTGACGTTCTGCATTTTCTGGTGAGGGTTGATATTTTGATTTTAATATACGTCGAATGGCTTCTACTGATAGTTTAAACTCTTCAGAGAGCTTGACAGTATTGAAAATTTCTGGTTGCTATGTGGTATATTAATATTTTAGAAAAGAGAAACTATTAAAAATACTAACAGAAGCATTCAAAACTTTAATCTTGTCCATTGTCATTCTAGAAACTCGTTTCTTGGGAAGCCACGTCTTTGGCTCTGTTGTGAACAGCCTCACATAATTTTGAGTTTTTGTAAACTGCAGCGTGTTTTTCAAAAACATCATTTTTTTAGGGAAAAAAAAATAACAAAACAAAAACGGGGACGGGGGTCAGGAGTCATTTGAAAAAAAAAAATTATGCATAAAAAGGGCGTCACAAATTGACCAAAAGAGCCCTTTTCTTTCGCTCGACTATTTAATCCACCTTCTTTTAATTACGTTATCATGAAATACAGTATAGTTCCTTTTGAGATAGAAGAGCCAGAAAGCAATATAAATATGCATAAAGATGAAGATAATGATGTGTCTGAAAGAAATAAACCAGAAAGAACTAGGCTATACACGTTTCTTTCGGCTCTTGCACAGGCTGGTGTTCAATTCATATGTAAGGCCAAATGCAATAGAAAACCATACCTATTTTATACTCATTTTTATATAGGGACTGTCGAGTTCTCGTAAGTTACTAGAGCGCTTTTACTGATTAATTACCCCAAAGGCTCAAAGTATACAATACGTTGGTAATAGACGTGGTGCAAGCTATCTCTCCAGATTAAATCTACCTGATACGCTAAATAGCCTTGTTTGGCTCGCTGGACCTCTTTCAGGTACAACAGTAATATCATTAAAACGATAAGAATGCTTATTTGTTTTTTATTTAAATAGGTTTAATTGTGCAGCCAGTAAGTAAACAACTTTAATAAATAAAAAATGAAAAGAGAGGGGTCATGCGTTATTAATTTATCTATTTATTAAGATCGTTGGGGCCCTGAGCGATAAATCTACCTGTCGGTTTGGAAGGAGGCGACCTTTTATTATTGGCGGTGCTTTTCTTACCTGTCTCTTCATGTTAGGGGTTGCGTTTGCGAAAGAAATCGGAGGTGATGCATATTCGAGTCAAGTATCAGGTCATACAGCTGTAGGGTTTTCTTTTTGTGCTACTAGAACTTGACAACTAAAGATAAAAATAGGGCTATAAATCATCAACAGTAGCAGTCGCAGTACTTTCGTTTTATCTATTAGACTTTTCCGTAAATATCGTTCAAGTTGGATGCAAAATGTTGATCATCGATTTGCATCCGATAAACCAGCAAGAGCGAGCTAATGCATTTGCCAACATCATTTCGAATGTAACGAATATCATTGGCTATTTTGTTGGATCATTGGACCTGGTACATCTCTTCCCAGCACTAGTGAAACAAGGCGACGAGGATGCGCAACTAAAGATATTCTGTATCATTGCCATCATTGTGTTTATCATTACAGTGACTATTAGTTGTGTTTGTGTCGAGGAACAGCGTTACACCCCAAGCGAAAGCGGTGCGAAAACAACAAACTTTGAAATCATTCGCTATTTTTGGAGAACAGTCATTAAATTACCAAGATCAGTTAGAATCCTTTGCTGTGTTTCATTTGTTAGTTCCATGGCATATTATCCATCTTTGTTTTACGCGTAAGTTGCTTATCCATTATTTTGTATATGCAATGGTAATTTTGTGATGCGTGTGTGGTTTTCGGCTTAAATGTAATTTGGGATTATATAATTCATATTCATTGAATTCTAATCTATATATAGTTCCGCTTGGGTTGAAGGAATTAATAATCAAATCATATTGGAGCAAACTCACCAAGCAAGCTTGACTCCGCAAGATTTTGATTCCAGCGAACGGGTAGGCTCTTTGGCCCTTTTAATTAGCTCCGTTGCTGCTACTGTTGCCTCTTTAATTATACCCTGGATTTCGTCAAAGAAATACGTATCTATGAAATTTTTTTTTAGTATATCATTTATCTTGCTAGCAATTGCTTATCTTTGCACTTGGGCGGTTCAGAATGATATAAATGGTGCATACGCATTATATGGAATTATGGGCGTTGCTGGATCTTCTGGTTGGTATATATTTTCGCTGGCTGGTAAATATATTGAGATCGAGAGACAAAGAGGTGGTACATTTGATACAGGTATGCTCCTTGGCATTGTAAATGTATCAGTTGTACTAGGACAGTTCGTAGATGCTGGGGTTACATCTGCAGTTTTCGCGAAGTTTTCGGGTGGCTATCCAACGAATAAAGGCGTTTCTGTTGAAGGCATTAGTTGGATGTTCAGAATTAGTGGATTCATGTTTATGGCTTCCTTTATCATTAGTTGTTTTATAGAGGACAATGACTACTAAAAAAGATAAAAATCCTAAAGGTTAGACCTAACAGGAATTATATGTGGATCTAACTCCGCTGTTTAACACATCGCGGAAATAGAGTGCCATGCCTCTATGTGATGTGATGTGATGTTTTTTTTAAAAAAAAAAAGTATGTTTATTTAAAATGAATAAATTACAAATGCGTGTATGTTATATATATGATAGATATAGAAAGGGTAATTAGGACTTTCTCCTTGATATGGACAATTTGTTTTGACGATTTCTTAGATTAAGTAGTAGTACGCCAGTAGTGGGATATGTATTGGGTAATTCAGGCGACGACTTTTTATATCCTGAGGAAGTTGATGAAGTTGATCTTCTAAGTTTTGCTCGAAGCGCCTCCATCACTTTTTTGTGATTTAATACTTTGGGTGTGGGTGGGGGAGATGCTTTTGTGTTTTTTAGTGTCAAGACGCTCTCATATGATAATGTTCGTCTGTGTTTCTGCACTTTATGTGGTCTAGTTACAGGATGTGGTGTATAGTCGACTTGTGGGAATTCTACACCTGTGGGTAATGGGTCGATAAATGGTATAGAGGAATTCAAATTGGAATCATATGGCTGAGTAAATTGACCTTTTGTATAAATAATAATAAATAATTAGCAATTGTGTTTATATTGATAGTTATTGACAGTAATACCATACCATATTGACCCAGTTCGTATTCAAGATATTTTACTTTTAGCCGTGCTTCTTCAGCTAGACGTAGCTTTTCAGCTGTTCGTTTCTTTTTTTTAAGAATGAATTAGTATACAACGGGTTGACAACAATAAATTCGATTATATATAAAAACAGTGTACTGTACCTTATCTTCTTCTGTTTTAGCAATTAGAATATGACTTAATAAAACAGGGTTGTCCTTGTATTGTAAAAGCAATTGGTCAACAGAAGCATTACTTAAATCGCAATGATATTGAGAGAAGAAATGTGAGTCGTCCATTGAAATTGGAGTCATTAGGTATATATAACAAAGATTTAAAATTAAAAGACAAAGAAGCAAGAAAAAAATTAATTAAAAAGAAACCGGCTATTTATATAAAAAAGAATGATGGATAAAAATAGTAAGAGTGCCAAATCTCGTATTTACATATTTCCGTGAAAAGGAAAACATCAGCCAAAAAACTTTATTGGATGGTTTAGAGTCCATGGTAAAATCGTCATAAATCATTACCCAACCTTTTAAGTCTCCATTTTAAACAATAGAGTTTCCCTGCGTTCTAAAAATAAATACTAAAAAAAAAATAAAAATGATAAAAAAATATGAACATTCGATGAAGTGTTTCAAATATCTCTCTTTTAATCATATTCAGATAAATTCTATACTCACTCTTCTTTTTTTCGTTTACACCAATGAAACGAATTATTCCTGCAATTGATGGACAATAATAACAATAAAAAGGAATTACTATTATTATCTTTATCACCATTGTTGTACTCATTCGTGCAAACTTTATACAATTGCATTATATACAGAAACCTTTTACTATTTTAACTTTATGTTGGCCATTGTGTACATGTGTGTATTTGAATACACCACTTTCCTTTTTTGTGTATATTTTTTTCTATCATTCTCTGTCATATGTCAAGTTGGGTTAATCTCTGAAACATTTTGTATTTTATAGAAGGGGGAAGGTGCCGGAATGAGAGCTGTTGAGGAATCGAGCTGGTTAAGCCATTCTTATTAGAATTGATCTTTGGTTACAGTTTTATATTTTTAGATGTCACCATTTCCTTAGTCACCATGTTTGATACTGGACAATGGCCAGGCTATAAATAGTTGATCCTTTAAAACATTTCATTTAATATAATTTTTGTTGTAAATAAGCTTTTCTTATACTATAAATACAAATTTAAACATCTGGAGTATCATTGGTTAATTCTTTTACTTTTCTGCAATTTCGGATCGAAACTAGAATGTTTTTTTCGCAGAGTTTTTTTTTCAGATGATGAAGATCAAATTCACTGCAATTTTGTTAAATTGCTAATCAGAGTCATGCTTACAGTTGTATTTAAATATACGGAGAATCAGATTATGTCTGAATACTAAAGATGTAATATACACTTTCCTAAAGCTAAATTAATAATCAAAGGTGCATTGTAACTCATGTAAATACACCCTATTACATTGATATAATGTTTTACTCTGTATCGAACCACATTTTGCGGACGTGTCAAGACTTGACATTCACTTCACATGTATATTTTTTCTTTTCTAGACATAGTACTGTGTTTTTCAAAAAAATGAGAGAAAATTACAAATTAATGGGAAAAAAAGGGGAGATAATTGAGAAAGCATTACAAATAAATGAGAAAAGTGATAGTAACTATTGAGAAAGGGGGCATATATTATGTGTACAGAGTATATTTCAGGCAGTGAACAAATAGTGGTTGGTAGCCATGTAGCAAAGTCCATAAAAGTATATTGTTTCCCGATGAAGAATAGCATGATATAAAGCAACAGAATAACGCGTCAATAGGACAGAGGTAGATTCAGTAGATACAATTATTCATCATTTGTAATTTTTTATACAATAATTAAGTTAGTAATGGCTCATTTCTTCATTCAGAATATTCATACTTACGGCGTGAAGACTACTGAGCAGAGAGGCGATAACCAATCCGGGGGTAACAGTTTTCTTGACCCTAGATGACCAAGCAGCAGACAGGAAATGATGGCCAAAGAAATGGGGGTATTTTATGATAATAGCTATTGAAATTATAAAAGCGAGAATAATGAATACTAAATATATTAAATGAATCTATAACTTACAATATATTTTTCCTGCCTGATTACTCTTACGATCACCTAGGGTCGCCAGTGTTATCTGATGTTTGGGTAGATATAAAAAATGGATTAGCAATGGTTTTATCTTTATATACAAGAAAATACGTACCTTGGCTTGAACATTTTAATTATTAAAAAAAAAGGCTTTTGTAGAGCGGCTAATTGATTTAAAAAATAAAGTGTAGAAGCGTTGATGAGGGGAAAAAAAGTTGTAGAAAAACACGTCTATATATACCTTTTTTCATTTATTTGACTCGAACAGAAAAGAAAAAAGTACTAGACTTTACACAAAGCAATGGTTGGATAAAAAGCTGAATAGGGAAAAAAGGAGAGAGGATCGGGTACCTTTGTTTTTATTATTTTAAGAAGCAAGTACAATAAAATTTATCGATAGCGAGCAATTAAGAAGAAAACGATATCGGTATTATAAAATGGGCACTTACAGTTTCGCGTGTGCAGTTTTGCACTTGCAGTTTTGCAATTTCAGTTTTGCACTAGTGATTTGGTACTTGTATTTTGACACTCTACGTTTCGGGGGAAATGTTTGTAAAGCCAGAAAATATCTGTTACAAATTTAGTAATTTTAAAAGAAAATCGGTAGTGCTGATAATTTTATTTTATAGCAACATTTTATGGAAAATTGCAGATCACATGTCTTTAAGAAAAGTTACATAGTGCTTTGTCCCATATGCGTTTACCGTCTTTTTTACACTTAAAAACATTTTGGGTTTATACAGTCTTTTTGGTTTTGAGACCCAAAACAAATTTCTCTGTTTTCAATGTTGCTGAACCTAAAGGTGTGGGTTCTGGCTCGCCAAACATACTATATTCCATTATTTTAGTATCATACCTTGAGCTAATACCAATCTCTTCACCTCTCTAAAACTCCTCCTTTTTTTTTTCTCATCAACCTTTTCTCAATAATTATTCTCCTTTTTCTCAATAATTTGAAAATGCTTCTCAACAATCTGAAAATCTTTTCTCATTAATTTGTAATTTTTTCTCATTTTTTTGAAAAAGACAGTACATCAATGTAATCGATACAATCAATTCATACTCAACAGCTCTTCTCTTCTTTCAATCACCCTTGAAAAAGAAGAATCGCTTGTTTAAGTTTAGTATTGTCTGCAACAATGATGTCCCTGTTTCTAATGTCGATGATTTTTTTAAATAACCAATCGCTTTCTGCATTTAATATTCGAAGAATGTCCCTATTTAGAAATGTCAGAAAGCTCTCGAGATTAAATTGACCCTGAGAACCTTCTTTATTTAGCTGGATTCACATTTTAAACAATAAAAAAAGCTAATGTAAAAATAAACACACATGGAGGCTCAAATGCCAACATTTAAGCTTTTAGGCATAATGCTCAAAATTACCTCGGAATATGTCCATGCGACCATATTTTAATATGACGCCAAGTAAAGGCTCCCATGATTATTTACGTAAAACTCTAAGAAAATAATATTAATGACTTCATAAAAATCATCCTTTTCTGTAATTTTCTTAAAAGAAAAAAATATACTACGCGTATATTGATTCACTAAAAATACATGAAATATACGCTTAATTAGGGGGATAGTAGCGCTGCCTGAGTCAAATTTCCGTTGCTTATAATAATACAAGATGTACAATGCATTAATCCTCAAACAGAGCCAATATTTTTTGAATCAAGTGAGCTGATATACTTTAAAACTTGGTGAGCGTTTGCTGTTTCTTTACTTTTATTCATAAGCGGATTTATAAAGGTAATGATTCGATAATAGTAAATAGAGATAAAAAGCTTGAAATAATAGAATGTTTTATTACATATCTTGGTGAAAAATATTATTATACGACATTGTAGAAAAATAATTTCTTCTATTCTTAAGCGAATCAGATCTCCATTGCATATATGATGATGATTCAATTTATATTCTTAATTATGTTTGGATCACCAGAAATTTGATTTAGCTACTGCTTTTAATTGTGTGAATGTTTGTTATTTGGAGGCTGATAGTGTTAGTCGGAATCAATTAACTCGTCAAGTTAAAAGATGAGGTCATTTTCTAGAGTAAAAAAAAAATACAAAAGTTAAAATAAAAATAAATATAAAAAGTCTTTTAATTATTACTATTTTCATCAATAGTAGCAGAAAAAACGTTACATAAAAGCAGAATAGTACTATTGCACTGTAACTCAGTTTTGATGGAGATAAAACAAAAAAATAACAATTGCCCAAAAATATATATATAATCGAGATGATCATTTTGACCAATTTAGTAATCATTCCCATTCTGTGTTTACTTGAAAAAATGAGTTCTGTAAGAATCAAGTGACCATCAGTTGTATATATTTTTAAACAGGCTCATTTATGCTTCGTTTTTAAGTATTCTATTTCATTCTAATAAAGCGAATTGGTAACTGATAGTCATCAACAGAAAATTCTTACTGCCTTCCTCAGATAATCTTTCAATACGTCATCTTCTAATTTCCTTATTTATGCTTCGGTACCAATACCACGGGTTGATGATTTATACATTAGGGGGTTTCAATAGCTTTTTAAATATAATAGAGTATAAAGAAATATGATGAGCCCAGTGCTGACTAGAGAGCGAGATCTGATGACATGAGTGGATAGGAGAGTGACTATTTATTGCCATCACTGTTTGTTTAGTACTGAGTCGATGGATAAAAGAAATCAGCAAAATGATTGTGCTGTATTACTCAAGTGATCGTCTTCTTTACAGGAAAAGGAATAGCATACTTAGTTGCAGCCCTTTTATAATAAGGTGGGGCATTTAACCTTGTGCTACCTCGACGAATAAGGATTTCCCTTTCTTTTTTTCCTACCTTTTTTTTTTCTCTTACACACGCACTATCCCTTTTTCTCTCTCACTCACTCACTCACTCTTTTTCTTACTTTTTACCTTTTTATATTTTTTATACGTATATCTCATAAATACATTCAATTTCCTTTGCCCTTCTTCCATAATGCCTTATCAGAGGGCAACTGCCACGACACCAAAAGATAAAAAAAGGATATCAGACCGAGCAGTTCTCACCGGCAACTACAATATTAATTACAGTAGCTATGAGATTCACATTCCAAATTATCAATTTGGGAAAGCAGTGACTCTTGCAGGCGCTGGTGGTTTGATCGCTGCGTGTATAGGGAAAAGGTTACTTTTTTGTTACTATTATTTTTATTTTTTTTTATGCAGTAATAATAGACTAAATCAAGTGATTTCGAATAATGTAGAATCAGCGATGATCAGATTGTTTTGGCTAAATTGTCACCACATTCCGTTCGACTTGAACGAGAGTACCATATCACAAAACGACTTTACGCACTTCCTGAAGGACCTCGTTATGTTCCACACGCCATCGACTTCATTTCACTTGTTCAGGATGGACTTTCAGCGCTAATTTACGTTGACATTGAGCCCATGGACTTTCTTTATTTCGAATACAACAACAAAGTTGGATATTATTCGGTCGCCAAGTTGCCGTTTCATGAACCTCTTTGGGACCAAAATCCAACAGCGTTTTCTCAAGATGGCCTCGTCGACCTTCCAACCTTTCTTTCGTTTGCAATAGAGACGTGTTCAGCATTACAATTCCTTCATGAAAATGGAGTGATTCATGGAGAATTGAGACAGACGGCCTTTCAGTGCGTCTCGTACCGTGATCCAAATCATTTTCCAATCATATCATCAAAGATTTGGAATTTTGGGGGAGGCTCGAAATCTTATGAAGAATTCCTACTAAAAAGCTCTCGATGGAAGGCATTTATGAACACAGACGATGAAGCAGCACAAAAGCAGAATGATTGTCTACCGCAAAATAAGTTTTCAAATCGTGTATCAAACGATTTTTGCTCGACCAGAGAATTCCAGACATCTTTAATCTATGTGAGCCCAGTAAGTTTCAAACTCCTTCATTCATGTTGTGTGAAAAGACTAAGATAAAATAGGAACAAACAGGAAGAACAGCAAATATGATTGATCATAGAGCGGATCTTTATTCGCTAGGAATCATGTTTTATGTGATATTAACCAATTGTGCGCCTTTTAACGGATCAGCTGTTGATATTATACATGCTATTTTATCCAAAAATGTACCACTCGTCCACTCCATTCGAAAGGATATTCCTCCTGTTATTAGCTTAATTATCGATAAACTTACGCGAAAGGTACAACACAAACAAATAAACAGCAAACACAAACAAATATTGTATATAACTTTATTTTTATTTTTACTTAAAAAACAAAAGACTGTAGATGAAAGATATGATAGTGCATATGGTTTACGTGAGGATCTTTTGGAGTGCCAAAAGAGGCTATCGATACAAGGAACTGAGGTAAAATGACAAGAAGAAAACAAACAATGAATGACCATTCATTATTAATCTATTCTTTAAAGGCCTTGGTCTTTTTTCCATTAGGGCAGCGTGACATTAATCCGATATTCAAAGTGGCAGATGGTGTTTATGGGCGTTCAAAAGAGATCGAAATTCTTAAAACAATCATTAATCGAACTAGTCAGTCGCACAAAGCTGGATTTGAAAAAATGAAAAATCAAGCGGCGAATCCACCCGAAAGCGATAATGCTGCCCTGAATGAGGCGGACATGTTGCTAAGACGGGGCAATTCAACATCCTTGGAAAATACCGAATGCGAGATTGCGGTTCTTCAAGGCCCCGGTGGTATTGGCAAGTCCACCCTGATAAGCACGATTCATGTACATGCAAGGCAGTATGGTTATACTGCAGTCGCTAAATTTGACAAAAACCAAAAGCAGCCCTACAATGGTCTATTACGCTGTTTATCCGCTATTCTACGCCAATTGTTGACCGAATCAGAAACGGTCATTAAAGAGTTTTATGATGTGCTAAAAAGAGATTTGGGCCCTCAATTCGCTAATTTACGACTGATGGTGAATATGGTGCCAGAGCTTAAACCTATTCTTTATGAAGAAAGAGATATTGTACAGGAAGAAGAGGATTTTATTTCTAATTCGGAAACAAGGTTTCATTCCGTAAGTCAGTTTTTTTTTGTTTCTGCCATCACGTTATATTGTATCTAAGCAATTGGATCATTCTTTATATAGATATTTTTAAATATTATAAAGACAATTACAAGAAACAAGATGATTACGCTGGTAAATGAATGATAACATATAAAAAAAAAATAGTTAGATTCATTATTAATTGTATTATAATTAGTGCTTGGATGATTTACAAGAAGCAGGTAAAATAAAATAATAAACTCATTTGGGTGGTATGTAAATTAACAAATATGGATTAGACGAGCCCTCCATCTATTTGATTGGTGCACTCTTGGCGTCGCATACAAAACTATTAGTAATTCTTACCTTTCGTGATGGTGACGAAAAACCGGAAACATTATTAAAAGTACTCGAAAAATTCACCGTAACAATCATCCAGCTACGGCCCTTAAGGTTCGAGGCACTCAGTGAAATGGTAAAAGAGACATTGCGTCAGTCAAATGGAAATGATGATACACTCGAACCTCTGGTAGATACATTATATACTTGGACAAGAGGAAACCCGTTTTATGCAAAGCAGTTTTTAAAAATCATGAAACGGAACGAAGATATTTGGTTTGATTGGAATGAAAGGAACTGGAAGTTTAGATTGGATAATATTAGTGTGTTGTTTGATACGAGCCGAAGAAAGAAGAAGAAATCACAAGAATCCAACAATGTGTTTGATGTACGCCACTTAGTATTGCACTTGAAGGCGCTAGATAAAGATGCTCAAGTGTTTTTGATGTGGGCTAGCTTAATGGGGCATTCCTTTAATTTTAGTCAGATCAAACGATTAATCATGTCGAATGAAATGACGGATATCGTCTTGGCTTCCTCGTCTGGTGGTGAAAGTGTTGTTAGCGGCAATAGCGATGTCATTGTTACCAAACCGGATGACGAAATCGACAGCCAACTAACACAAAATTTGATATCCAGTGTGGAACAGGAGGAACAAAAGACAACACGGGCTATGGGCGGTTTACAGATCGCCTTGAATGAAGGCGTCATACATTATAAAACAGGAAATGTCTTTGCATTTATTCATGATCGATATTACCAGGCCGCATCGATGCTGATTGACGATAAAGACAAAGAAAAGATGCATTCCATCATCGCGAATATGTTAATGTCAGAGTCGATTGACGAAGAATATCATGATGTATTTCTGACGGCAGATCATATTCTCCAAAGCGTCGAGCTCATTCGTCAACTGGACACTGAAAAAGCAAGGTATAGAGAGACACTAATTAAGGCTGGAAATGAGGCTTCTGTTTCAGGTGCACTGGCGATTGCTATTGATTACTATGAATGTGCGCTCTCTCTCCTACCGGAATCTGAGCGTTGGACAAATGGAGTGGAAAGTTCGTTTGAAGAAACGCTATTGATCTATATGAAGCTGCTAGAGTTGAATTGGGCACACAATGAGGACTCAACAGATGAAAAGACACGCATGGTTTTAGATCAGATTTTAGAGCATACAGAATCTCGACCATATGAACGTGCACAGGCATGGCGGATACAAGCCAAAATCTATTTCCAACAAGCAAAATACCAGCAGGGTATTGAAGTCATTCTAAAAGGTCTCAATGAACTCGGTACCATCCAAGGATTAGCGCTCAATATAAAAGACGAGGAGATGTTTGATCTTTACTATCAAGTCAAGGAGAGTATTACCCAAAAAGGTTTTGAGCATCTGTCCGAGGTCGGTCCCTGTAAAGATAAAAAGTTATTAGCCATCATGTCACTACTGAATGAAGGATGTACTGGAGCATACTGGATCAATCCAACACTTGTGGACTTTTTTGCTCTAAAGCTGTGCGAACTTTCGTTATGCAGCGGTTATGGTGCTTCCAGTGGAGGCGGTTTTATATGGACAGGTTTCACGGCTACTCGAGTGTCTGATTTTCATTTTGCTGCAGAGCTAGGTAAATTTGGTATGGTGATTGCTGAGAAATATGCAGGAAATTCGGAAATTGCGAAAGCGATTAGTGTAAACTATGCTATGCTTGCTCAATGGACTGGCGTTCATGTTCGGGAATACATCTATCAATATCAACGTGCTTACAAATATGCAATTGCTGGTGGTGATAAAGTAAAAAACATAATAGTTTGTTTGACGTGTGTGTGCATACGTGGGAAATTACTATCCCAAGTAATACCATTAACCTCTCTCTCTTTCCCTTTACTATAGCTATCTGCTTCCATGGCACTATTCTATGTATCAACTACACTTTATTGGACCAGTGGTAACCTATCTGAAATACATTGGCATCTGAGTCATTCCATGGACGAGTGTAAAAAGAGTAAATCAAAGGACGTGATTATGTTAAATATTTGTCTGCAGCGCTCTGTTATGGTCTTTCAAGGAAAAACCCACACAATTGATCCGGGGAAAATGATGAATGACGCAGATTTAAGCACCTTTGATGAATCATCGTTTTTAGAAAACCTCAAGAGCC
>VCJJ01002471.1:210-11042 GCA_024139415.1 Backusella tarrabulga | reverse complement strand
GAAAAAAAAAAAAAAAAAAAAAAAAAGATAGAGGTAGATCAGAAATGGAGGGCTTAAATCATTCTTTTGTAGGTATTATAGCTTCAAGATGATTTTATTATTCCATTTTGGTTTCTATAACGAAGCTTCAGAATTGGGATTCAAAGTTTTTGATAGTCCTGTGAATGAGGCAGTGTAAGCTCTGTTTATTTTTTAACAACAAAAAAGGAGAGAAAAAGGTACTGATATTAATATTATTTATTTAGTCATCGACATGTAGGCATTGCCATGTACTATCACTGTATTGCTATTGTAGAATCACTCAAGAATGAGAAGCTGGTCCCTCAAGTTGAAGAGAAATACAGAAATCAACTTTTTAAATGTGAGAAACGCCTCGGTCAACTCGCTGACCATTCTGAAGTGAATTATCGTATGTACCATAGACTGGTTGTAAGTATATGTAAAAAAATTGGTTGGACAGAGATGTATTTATTAATTTATTTTCATTTTATAGAAAGCACAAATATCAACATTAGAGGACGATATGAACAAAACAATAAGGCTGTATAATGAAGTACTTGAAACGGCTCTTCAGGGAAATTGGTTTTCATTCCTTGGTCTAACATATGAATTAACTGCTGCATATTACTTTGGAGCCAATCTAAGTATGTTGGGTATTCCAATGCTAATGCGTTCTTTGGAGTTTTATGGGCGCTGGGGAGCCCATGGAAAAGTACTTTATTTATCCAAAAAATATAGCAACGAGTTAAATAGTCAAACAGAACGAGGTATCATGAAAGAGATTGCAGTACAGACCGAAGACACCCAATTCTCTACTGCTATTGATACTCATCTTTGGGAGGATACAACCAGCGATGAGTCACCAGATTCATCGTTACGCGATGTGCATTTTATCCAAGACGAAGCTAGCGGCGAGAGAAATGACCCGGAATCAACGAATGCCGAGACAACTTTATTATCACTTGATATTGTAGATTTGACGTCCATTATTAAGAGTTCCCAAGGTAAATATATTACGATATTTATTTATTGTTTAACCGACTCTTATCTTATCAAAACATGTAGTGATTTCAAATGAAATGAATTCGTTTGATGAGCTGCTCAAAAAAATGATTGCCATCATCATGTCAAACTCGGGTGCGGAATCCGGAGCCATTATCATAAAAGAAGGACATTTTGGCATTGCTGCCTACTCGACGCGTTCAAATACCTGCGAAACGTATGAACCCCCTATACCACTTAATGATGATAATGAGCAGGTGTCATCTCTCATTGTTCATTATGTTATCCATACCCACGCCATGTTATTTATACCCAATGTGGACGAAGATGCCCGCTTTGCTACAGGCTCACAGGGATCCCACATCATCTCTGTGATATGTATGCCCATCATGCACAAAAACACGTTGGTGGGTGTGTTGTATCTTCAGGCCAATTTGAATACCTTTACATACAAACACGCAAATGTGCTTGCACTTCTCTGTGATCAAATCGGTATTTCAATTACCAATGCACTTTTATTTAAATCCGTCCAAAAGGCAACCAAAGCGAATGCAAGAATGATTGAGAGTCAGCTACAGGCCTTGGAGGAGGCGCGTGCAAGTCGAGAACAGGCTTTACGAGCAACCAAGATGAAATCCAACTTTTTGGCCAACATGTGTAAGTTTTTTGTATAAAGTAGTCGCGACTTTTAATCTGATTTATATTTTATTTTTTATTTAGCGCATGAATTAAGAACCCCTTTTTCGGGATTTTATGGTATGATATCTTTGTTGAGTGAAACACGCTTAGACAACGAACAACGGGAGTTTGTATCGATTGCTAAGCAAAGTTGTGAGATGTTGCTCCATATTATCGGTAAGTTTAGTTTCTTGTTATTTATATCCTTATAATATTCTGATTCTTATCGTGCTATTTTTATTTTAATTTTGTTTTAGATGATTTATTGGACTTTTCTAAATTGGAAGCCAACAAAGTAAAACTACATTACGGGCTATTTTATATTGAAGATCTAATTGCCGACCGTATCGAGCTGCTCATCACATTAGCTACTAATAAGAATGTCGAACTGTCTTATTTTATCGCGCCGAATGTACCGCGTATCTTGTTTAGTGATGGAAACCGAATAGGACAGATATTGATGAATTTAATTGGTAATGCCATCAAGTTTACGCACCAGGGTGAAGTGGTCGTTCGATGTGAAGTAAAGGAAAATGTGTCTGATTTGGAGAAGGATGATGTTGTCTTGAATGTATCAGTGCAAGATACCGGCATTGGAATGAGCCAAGAAGAAATTAAAAGTCTGTTCTTACCATTTAGCCAGGTTGATGGTTCTACAACAAGGTAAAGACGCGCAAAAGAAAGGAAAATGTATTTGATGACTAATTATTTTTATTATTTTTATTATTGACACATAGAAATTTTGGCGGTACTGGATTAGGTTTATCCATCTGTCTTCAGCTTGTTCGACTATTAAAGGGAAACATCAGTGTAGAATCTACCGTTGGCAAAGGATCGAAATTTACTTTTGATATACGAGTCAAGAATGGTTCTTCTGTGGCAGAACCTGGGATTGATTTTGATCCTAGAGACAGTACAATGAATGAGCTCTCACTGACCTTGGGCCAACCTCGCATTCTGATGGCTTGTAACGAGCGTATGCAGTCCATGATTGCATCCCTTTTACCAGATTTGAAATATTTAGAGAACAAGAAATCAACAGATGAAGCTATGCAGTACGCAATAAGTTGCACAAAAGAAGACAAAGCCTTTGATTGTCTTATCTTGGACTCTCCTTTACCAGATGTTGTTCGAAGAGTTGTGGATATCACTGAAGAAACACCGGCGCTGAAGTGCTTAAAAATCATTCTTCTAGTTGCACCCACAATGGAGAATATCCGGCGTCATCTTTCAAGTAGCTCCATCACAATAAATGACATGACTCAATACCATATCTTCCATCCACGAGTGACGAGATTATCCAAACCTATTCGCCGTCTCAAACTCCTCAACGCCTTTTTAAAATCACTGGAAAGAGATCGGCCACCCATCAAACCCTTGGCAGTCGATGAAAACTCAGCTGACGATAAAGCTAGCACGTCTACAGCGAGCCTCCTGGTAGGAAGACCCACTGCTACAAGATCACTAGACGAAAAGCGATCCAAGTCGGAGCCGATGAGAGTATCATCCTATGCAAGCCAATCACAAGGTTTTTCATCCGAAGAACTTGCCATTTTCCAAGGCCAAAAGATCTTGGTCGCAGAAGATAATCCTATCGCTCAACGTTTGATTGTAAAGCAATTGGAACGATTAGGATTCAAGGTAGTGACATGTAATAATGGTTTTGAATGTTTCGATACATGGAAGTCTCGCGGACCAGGCCATTTCCTGTTGGCTTGGATTGATCATCACATGCCAGGCTGCGATGGGTTGGAGGCTACACGTAAAATACGAAAATACGAAGCAGAGCAAAAATATACGCCTTTACCGATCATTGCACTCACAGGTAATACATTCATATTGTGTGTTGACTTGTCATTTATTCATTTATTAATCTATTTACAGCCGACATTCAAGCAACAGCACAAAAGAACTGTTTGGACGCTGGAATGGACGATTACATAACTAAACCATTGATGCAGAAGGACCTGGTCACCATTCTACGACGATATTGTCTGATCCCAAATATAATATAACGCAATAATAGTAATAATCATGTATATATATAAACACATTTATATAATAATCAATGCCTTTCTTTAACTTGGTCGAATACGTCTTCTCTTTATTCCACTTCCAAACCCTATAATGTCCCCATATTAAAATCACTTTTCTACGTACATCAACTATGCTGTATTTACCAGTTGGTTTACGCTTTACAGCCTCTGGTTTCTTAAATACATGAGGCGGTGCCTAATACAGTGAAAACATGAGCATCTGATCTCTCATTATATACTAATCATTACCACATGGGCTTCAATGGTTGCCTTTGTACTTTCCGCGCGAACAAGAATGTCTTTCCATAATTTCAACAGAGCGTCTGTTTGGTTCACAGTATTACGATACTCTGTTATCATGCCAGCAAGTGACTCCACACTTTCATTAACGTGTTCAAAGGTGGCATTCAGCTCTTTTATGGAATGATATTCACGTTTTAGCATCTCGTTGACCTCAGGAGAGTTGTTTGGATTCTCTTGAGGCTCTTCGCCTTGTTCGACATTGCCAAACATGATTGTGGATCGTCTGGTGTGTGGGGGTATAAGCATGCGCGAGGGGTAATGTGAAGAGCCAGATTCACCGTCATCTCTGTTTTCATATTGTGAATTCATTGTGATTGAAAAGAGAGAGAGAAAAAAAACAAAAATCATCAAGAGTTTAAATTATGAACTTATTTTTTGCCAGAAGCTGACTGCTTTCCTCCAGTTTTTATGCATTAGAGACATTGTTTAGCAAATACTTTTTTTTATTTCAAGCGTGAAAGGATACTCTGATTCGGATGTATAAAGTAAGGGGCAATAGTAAGTGTATTGTTCATTTATCTATGAACAACAGCTATTTATTATTAATAAGAACAATGTTCATTGTATATGTGTAAATCAATGATCATTGTTACACATAATTACTATTCCATTCATACAAAGACATCACATCGCCTTGGTATCACTGATAAATGCAGCTCATTATTCTATTACATATGCGGTCTCCATTGATGATTACAAAGAGAGAGCAACCAAAAGATACACAATGAAAGCATTACCATTCCGTAGAATAATGAGTTTCTTTTAATGTCAAATGTATGTAGAGTAAAAGTATTTACCGTTTCTTTCTCTTCTCTAGATATAATACATTACCGTTTCTACTCTTTCCCTATATTCGAAAACAAGAAATGAACTTTAATAACTATTATTATATGAATGGTGGACATCCACTTGTTCATTGCTGTAGCCCAGTCTATTATAATAACATATTTGCAATGAATCCACCCAATATTGGTATATGCATGCCAAGCTTAATTTTCTGTCAGCCACAGCATGATGTCTCTCCCACCATTGTCCATACTACAATATGTCATTACTCGAAAGAGGTTCCCCATACAAGAGAAGATGAATATACAAACGATGTCCCCCATACGAAAGAGGAACCAACGAAGGACCGTTTAGGGTTTTGTGAAGCCGAGCCACTTTTAAAGGCCAATACAATCAAGCGTCTCAGAAAAGAGCTTAGACAATTTAAGAGAGATATTCGTAAAATGGGTTCTCGTTTTAGACAATACCAGGAAAATAACACTAGATAATGTATTTTTTATAATAATAATAATAAACCATCACTTTTACCTTATAATGGTCCCTTAAAAAAGCACATAGTTTAAAAATCACTTAGTGCCAAGTTTAATCAACCTTAAAAAATCAAAAAGAAGGACACATGCAAAAGTAGTGTTTATTTCTTGTATATAAAATAAAGCACTGGTACGAGTAATAGAGCCCATAAAGCGGCCTGGTTTCTCAATTCGTTATACATTCTTACGAGAACTGGAGTTGATCTGAAGAGATACAATTTTGTTTTTAAAAATATATATATAAAAAGAGGTTTATCTTTTTATTACTTGAAAATAAGGTATATATAAAATTTTTGCTTACAATTGGAAGGGTAAAGTAGCATGGATCTTTCGACTGCTTGAGCCAATCAAAACCTTAAATTCACCAGTAGGAACAACCCATTCTCCGCGAGCAGTATCCCAATAGCTAAGCTCGGTCTTTCCAAAACTAAAGTTGACTTGTTGTTGCTCGCCCTGATTCAAGAGCACCTTTTCAAATCCACGAAGTACCTTTGGTGGTTCATTGGCTGATTCAGGGAAGGAGATGTAGGCTTGAGCTACCTCAGCACCTGGATAGGCTCCACTGTTCTTGATGGCGATGGAGGCTTGGACTTGCACATTATTCAAATCAGAGTTTATCAGGTTTAGCTGAGCATCAGTATAATCAAATATGGTGTAAGAGAGTCCATAGCCGAATTCGTAAAGAGGTACAATGTTGTGTTTATCGAACCAGCGATAACCTACATTAATACCTTCGGTATACTCCAACTATATTAAAAAAAAGGATTAATAATGAGATATTCAAAATAGAATAAATAGACATTTTTACCTCCAAGTTTTTGTTAATTGTGGCAGGATAGTCTTTAACATCTCTGGCAATAGTATATGGAAGTTTAGCGGATGGGTTAACATCACCAAAAAGAACATCAGCCAAAGCGTTTCCAGATTCTTGTCCAGGTAAACCTGCCAATACGATGGCTTTAATGTTTGGATGATCAGCCCATGGCATGTTTACTGGTCCAACAGAGTGTAAAACAACAATGGTATTTTGGTTTGTATCTGCTACAGCTTGAATCTATTGTTATGAAAAAGAAGGACATTAATAAAAAGAATTTGAATATTGAGTTTATGAACCTTACCAAGTTGTTACCGTTGTTCCAAAGATCAAGATGTAATCTATCACCAACATTGCCGTCCACTGTTATATATTCTTCTCCAGAATTAGAATGAGCAGTGACAATGACAATATCTGATTCGGCAGCCATCTTCTTTGCAGTCTCAAGATCATGATCATCAAGATGGGTTTGGATACGAACAGTTCCTGCGCGACTGCGGATACCATCTATAGGCTATTGTAGATATTTAGAAAAAATATTCAACATATATTGATATACAGCTTACAGTAATCAGATAAGGGAATTTGGCAGTACCTGATCCCCACCCTTGCCCCAAAGTTCCCTTGGTGTTGCATCCATGATCTGGACATGAATTAAGCTCCCTACATTTTGATTAATATAAAGCGAATACAAGAGAAAAGATATAAACCTA
The DNA here is from genome assembly GCA_024139415.1 of Backusella tarrabulga. Lineage (NCBI taxonomy): Eukaryota > Fungi > Mucoromycota > Mucoromycetes > Mucorales > Backusellaceae > Backusella > Backusella tarrabulga. The sequence goes on along the minus strand of VCJJ01002471.1, from coordinate 4,180 downwards.
CTTTGTACCAGGACCCGAGTTTGAACCAATAATTGCCATGCTATTAAGTGGTTTCAAAGGCAAAATACCTTGTTCATTCTTCAACAAAACGGTAGATTCAGCGCCCATCTTACGAATTAATTCCTTGTGGTTTCCTTGCACATCAACATGCTGATCCAACTCAGATTTGAAACTGTGAAAGTTCACTTCGGGATAACCCTTATCTTGACCCAACTATTTGATTCAATTGTAAATTATATATATCTTATTATAGACTGAATGAAATTACCTTGTACCATGATGCAACAATTCTCATGGCCATGTCTGTGACTCTTTCTTCGGGTACTTGACCATTGCTTACAGCAGAAGTCAAGTTTCTACCAAAATAAGAATCTCCCGATTGGAAGGAAATATCGCCTAAAATATGTTAATAATAATTGAATTTTTTTTTCTTCTTCTTCTTTTCACTTTTGTTTTTTACCTGGCATGGTCATGTCCAGTCCATTGACTGCGCTGTTAACTGTAGAATGAGTAGCAGACCAATCACTTTGCACATAACCCTTAAAGCCAAGTTCCTGTTTGAGCAACTTATTCAATGCATAATCACTTTCACAAGCATAGACACCATTGATTTTATTGTAGGAGCACATCACTGAGGCTACACCAGCTTCTACAGAGCGGGCAAAGGGCCATAGATAGACCTATACGTAATAATATTATTTAGTGTCATGTATTATGATTCTTTTTCTTTTTCTTTTTCTTTTTCTTATTTTTACCTCGTGAACAGTACGATCATCAATGTTAGAAGAACTCTATAAAAAAGTAAAATAAATATAGCCTCTAAATATAATTTTACTAGTGGGGATACTTTACAACTAAGCGGTTGGTCTCTTGTTCATTTCCAATTATATGCTTTGCTACAGCCATCTTTTTTAAACAAGTAAAAGGTTAAAAATAATGATATATGCATATAAGAGTGATATATACACATATAAAATACTTACAACACCCTGGCTTTGAATACCCTTAATCGTTTCCGCAGAAGCCACGCCGACCAAGTAAGGATCCTCACCAAAGGCCTCCCAATTACGACCAGCCTCTGGAGCACGCAACATATTCATCGATGGACCAAGTTGAGCGTGTATTCCTTTAAGTCTAAACTCATTTCCCATGTATTCACCACGTTGGCGAATGGCCTCTCTATCAAACGAAGCTGCAGCGTTGATACCAGCAACACCTGAGCTAACACCATCAGTCATGCGAACACCCAATGGGGCATCCTGGAGACAGAGTTCTGGGAAATCGGGGCCACTCGTCCCGCCCGTGTTACCCACACAAGCACCAGTCATCCAGCCCAAACCAGTAGTGATGTTGACCTTTTGCTCAAGAGACATTTGTCCCACCAATTCGCCCGCTCTTAAATAAGCTTCATCCCAGTCCAAGACATTGACTTGAGTAAACGTTTCATCGGCGACAGGCTTTGCCAATAGACAGTGAATAAACCCACTCAGCACAATGACCTTTGAGATTGATTTTAAAACCATATTACAATAATAAGTTGGTAGATGCAAAAAAAACACAGCAATAATAATAATAATAATAATAAAGCTCCCACTTTTTATAGTATAAAAGCGATAATACTCCTCTCATTATTTTAAATTGTTTGTATACTCAAGTAATACTTGTCTTTAGAAATATATACAGAAAATTCTGTCTCTTTTTTATTATTCTACCAAAAAGTATCGGGCCTTTTTTTATTTTTTTATTTATTATATTTATGATTGTTTTTTACTGAGCAAAAACTTCACCGCCTTGTTCGCCCACATATGAGCTGATCTTCTTTACTTGGTTATCCCATTCCTCGAGTTTACGTCTCATGCCATCAATCTGGTCTTTATCAAGAACACGAGGCTGTACCCAGGTGACAACAACGATCTGGTCGACCTGGTCGATGGAGCCACGGATCAAATTTAATGAAAGGGCCTTCATGACCAAATGCTCCACCTCGTCGATCGATAGACGGGTTTCGGCAGCAATTTCCGAGAAGGGAATGGAGCGGTTATCGGTGGAGCGTCTAAACACTGCCTCAATCAAGGACATTAAGCAAATTTTTCTACTCAGGGCAGCTTGGTTTTGTTGAAGTAATGGTTGCTTGGTGAAGTGGGGTGCCAATGCCTCGAATTTACCAATGTCGCCTGCGTTGAATGCAAACAATAAGGAACGAAGCCAGTCGTGCTCAGTTCCAGAGAGTGAATCAAGGATAGGGTGCATCAACTATGAATTATAGAGTCAAATCAGCACAATTCTCCCCTTGTTTTAGGCTCGATCTTACCAATTCACCAAAGTTATAAATCATATCGCCCAACAAAGCAGCAAGTGAGAGATCATAGGCTCTTTCCATTCTATCGGCAGGAGTCAGTTCCTCGACATTGACACAGGCCAAGTAAAGCAAGGCGCTCTTATAATACTGTGCATAATTTGCCTTTGCCTTGTAATACTCTGCACTGACGCGATAGAAGCTGGCATAAATGACCGTCTCCACACTATCAAATCCATCCAAAACCTTTTCTGATTCATCAATTGCTTTTTTGACCTCGTCCGACTCTCCCAACTTGAGTTTGAAATTGGCAGATTCCATTACTGCCAATACATAAACGTCCTTTGTGTCCTTTGTATCTACTTTGGCAATAATCTGATTTAAAAATTCAACTGAGTCCTTCAAGTCTGATAAAACATGTTTTTAATAAGCTTGCTTTTTCATCGTATATCTTTAGTTTATCCAACTTACCATTGAACTGGCTGGCTGCTTGCAATGCAATACTGACAAGTGACAACTTATTAATCTTGCTTTCCCATTCTGCAACAAAGTTCTGGAACACTCGAATCTGGAAAGAGGCAGATTCAGGCTCCTTAAAGAACTCAATGATCTTTTGTGTTAGCTGATGCCATAACCTATTTAAAGTAGAGGAAAGCACATGAGTAAAGAAGCAGAGAGTATATGCATGACACGTTACTTTCTCTCGTAAAGATCCTCAAAAGCAGTGAAATATTGTTGCAAATGGGCAGGTGCCTTTTGTCTTTCTTCTGAGAGAAACTTTGGAACGTTAAAGTCAATTTCCATCTGTTGTGCCATCTTGTTTAAATATATGTCTGTTTGAAAAAGAAAATGTGAAATGAAAATTGGCTTGCGCGTCTTTCCATAAACTCGCACTTGGAAAAAAAAGGCTGGTTACGTCATTCGATTTTTTAAATTTTGCCTTGAGTGCACAAAATGCATTTGAATGACCGCTACTGAAGGTTAGGGAGCAGTCACGATACAGAGGTGAATTATCCGCTTGTATTCAAGCGAAGACTTTTTTGACCCTTCATTTATCAAATATAAAGCAAGCAATAAAAATCTATCATCATATTACTTGTAGAAATAATAATAATGGGTTAATGTCACTGTTATCTGCACTACTTTTAGTTTATCTTTTGGGTTTTGACACCTCTTCCTTTTTCTGTAGCTTTTTTTTTGTGTCTTCTCTGAGGCATTGCATTGTATTACTGTCTTTTTCAAGAAAATGAGAAAAAAAATTCAAGTTGATGGGAAATATTTTCAAATTAATAAGAAAAGGGAGAACGATTATTGAGAAAAGATTGATGAGAAAAAAATAGGGTCAAGGGAAACTAAGATTATGGTATCAACCCAGCACACGGTATCACAGTAAAACCTGCACATTTCATAAAATATATTAGCCCTATCGGCTACAATAGGCGTTTTGGCACTGCTTTGGAAACTGGAAACAGTACTTCAATCCATATTCATGTTTCCAAATGCCAGGTTATACTGCAAAACAAGGATATGTTCAATACCAAATATCAATTATTTTTATTTTATTATGGAACGGTCGCTTTATCGGAATTCTAGCCTTATTGTCTAAATACAATGTGAAATATATGCATCTCCCTTACAGTGATAGTAATAAGGAAGGCTTACCATTGCCTTCCT
>VCJJ01002470.1:110688-126985 GCA_024139415.1 Backusella tarrabulga | reverse complement strand
GTTTTAATCTTAGTCAATAATTTTTAGAAAATTTATCCTTCAACAACATTATTAAAAAAAATGGCTCATTCTGGGACGTTTCCTTTGATCCTCTCGTTTTTCATATTTTAAACATAAAAGAGCAGTAGAAGAGATGCAACTTCTGAAGGTATACGCATTTAAATTTTAAAACGCTTAGGAACATCATTAATATACTTTAACATACTAATTTAAAATCAAAATTACAATGTCTATTAGAATGACTCGTATTGGATAAGGTTACATGCTACCACAGAGTTTAATCAGCTTGATACAGCTGAAAAAAAATTATTAGAAAAAGCCACTCTCGATAATATCGATTATGCTTCCCTATACTTTATAAAAAAAGAAAAAGCAAAGATCGGAAAGTGGAAAGCTAACGTTTATGCTGCAACGGCACCTATTGAATCATACGATTTATCCAGATCCGAGCCACTCATTCCCGACACGTTAGGTATGATCGACGAAGATATGCTAGACGAAGATATGCTAGAGGAATTTCAAGTAAATAATATGCTAGACGATTATGAAGTAAATATGATCGCCGATATGGAATTATAAACATATACTCTTTTCCCTTCCTCCTTTTTTTTAATATGCATATTTACTTGACGGTTCCTTTATATCAAACTGCTCTTCTTTTTTATTTCATTTTATTTTTTCACAAAAAATTTATATCATTATATTTTATTCTATTTCAACAATACACAATGCTAAAATATAAATCATTTAGTTTAATGCTCTAACTACCATATCCCGGATTTGGATTTAAAAAGATTGCTTTACATACTATTCGATATACTAAACATTATTATTTCATAAATATCTCTGTATTTATTTGCATAAAAGACAAGACTTAAAACGTAAAATATAAGGTCATTTAGACTCAAACAAAAACTTTTTATTTTTATTACTTTAAAAATATCCACTCTACTCTATTTATATTGGACTTTTCCATAATTCTGGTATATTGACATGTACCTGAACGAATACAGTCATCTGTCATTAGAATTAATGCTATTGCCATATTATGTTTTCTGATTTATCCCCATTCATCCACATCACTATGTTAATATATAACCATTATATCTTTGGTTAGAAATACATATATAATCAGCATTATTCAGTAGCATGTATACATGTTTCTTTATTGATTACTATTAGTTTTTTTTAATACTACATATAAACATCGAAAAAATAAATATATATATAATAAGAGGAAAAGGAAGAGGAAAGGTATTATATATACAAGGTGTTACGGGCGATTATGAAGCGTCGCACGATGATGAGCAGGAATCAACATGGTAAAAAGCAAAATGATTGCTGTTAAAAGTACGCAAAACAAAAAGCATCCAAAATAAGCCGTTTTTTTATCTCTTATCCAAGTAAAAAGATAATATTTATAGCGTCTGCGAGGAGGTAGCATGCTAATGACCGGTAGCGTATCACTAGAATCATCTGTGGTGGGCAATACTAGAGTATCAAAACCAGATATGTAAGGCTTATTTTTATACATTAACCTAGAAGACTGTAAGTATGTTGGAGGTGGAACAGATATCGTGATGCAGCTATCATAAGAAGGAGGTAAAGGTGGGTTTCTATGATAATTATCTACTTCTTTTGATACCCTTCCAGTGGTACCAGATTCGTCTTGAGAGACAAATGACATGCTGCAAGAAACGTAATTGCAATAAAAAGTAATAAACAATCAAAGAAACCTAATATATTTTTTCCGTATAAATATGCATTGAAAAATAAATAACAAGATAGCAAACAAACATGTATAAACGATTTCCGTCTTATCGGTATTTCAATCGGTTTTACGTTATGGCATATCACCGCTCAAAAAGGAGACAATAAATTACTGTTTGTGATCTAGAAAATAGTAGTAATGAAGCCAAAGGGAAAAAAGTACTGCTTGGCAATAATAATCATAGGAAAAGAGTGGTTGCTAAGCAAGTGATGATTAACCCGAGGTTTCGTATACCAGCCAAAACATTTAATTTTAGAAAACCAATTACAAGATAAAATGGCTTTTAATCAAATACAGAACGCATTATTTTACCAAGAACCATACCAACAAAAAACCGCCAAGATAAAATGAAATAAAGATGTCTTTGTGGAACATTCTAATCAATATCATTTGAAAAAGAGGTTCGTCAACTTTTTTAAAATTAGAAACAGTCTTCATATACCCATCATGTACTCATAAATATAATCTTCATTCTAATTATAGCTTATGATGAAAAAAAGAAAGTCTTCTCCTAAAAATGCTAATATTCAGGGTACCAACGTCGAATTACTGCCGTTCAAGTTGTTTGTTTGTATATTTGCTCCTGATGTTTGATGTATTATTTATTGATTATTATACAAAAAAGAAAAAAAAGAACAAAAAGAATTGATCGACATTTTAAATTATTACTCAATTATGAACTGGTGTATTGTTCGGTTATGGGTTTCTCCTTTTCAATAAAGAATATATAATGCAAGAAATAGAGAAATGCATAACATTTTTTACGCTTAGACTTGTGCAAACAAAATGCCCATGTTAAAATTAAAAGTTAGTGAATTATTGTTCGTTTAGTTTCTGTCACTAAGCTTGGATTATTGCCTTACTAAATGGGGTTTCCTTTTTTTAAAAAAAAAAAGGTGCACAACAATATGTTCTACAGCAGGAGCCCAGATCAAAAATCAAAACAAGCCAACAGCAATAATACTATTTACGTAAAAGCAGAATGATGATGTGGCGCGCAAACTTGTCATTCAAAGCTTTCTGTTCTTTATCAGCTCTTTTTTATGAATTCTGCCCTATTTTGAAATTCCGTGCACTTAATTGACGTTTGTGTTCACAGGTGAAATAATGATGACCATAAACGTAGGACATAAAGGTAGAAATTAAACTCGTGATAAATCGACAATGATGTTATGTTTACCATATTTCTTTAATAGTGTAACGAGCTATCCTCATAGCCCAAGTAATCAATTCATAATTTTTTACAAAGGAAAAAGTGCTAGTGTTTGACGTTGTGTAGAGGATTTGAAAGGTTCTTTAAACTCTGGCTTAAATTAATACGTCATTTTTAATAACTCGAACATGTCAACTACATAAAATGAAAATATGGATATTTAGTTTTCAAGTCATTTCGAAAATCAATAAAGTAATCTTTCTATATGTAGTTATTACATCTTCTAATATGATTTCATTAATTTTTTTTTCAGCGAAGAGTAAGACATATTCCATGAGTCATTTAAAAACAGTGTTTTATAATCTATAAAGCAAATATACGATACTTTATTTCAAACCTGTTGGGGACACCAAAGTGGCTTGTTGGCAATTTTTATGTTAAAAATATACAATATGAAGAGACGAATATTTAATAAAAGAATAATGGTTTTATTACTATATGCAAGGGTAATGCAATAAATATATACAAAAGGGAATGGTATGAATACATAAGTCTAAAATGCCATATGAAAGAGAAGACTATATAGAAAAGCGACGTGAACGAATGGTGTCGTGGTTCAAATCCAACTCGAAATCTTGCTCATAACCACATTGTTCCTGATATCCATTTGTTTGATAGTAGCAATCATTGAACTGGCGAGGGCTTGGGGGTGCAGAGTTGAAGTAAAGAAAACCGCGAACTTCCTCCTTTTGTTGGTTTGATTTAGGTGCATCCAAAACCACAGTAAAAGGAATTTGAAGTCCATCATCGTGCAAAACCAATCTAGTACGTCCCTCAGAAAGAGCTTCAAGTCTTGCCTGGTTTTTATGATCAAATCGGCACATACCCTTTGATCCGTCTATCGAGTCCTGCTCGTACCACCACACGGGGGAGTTGATTCGACGGATATCGGTATTCATATAAAGTCTAACACCAGTAGTTGGTGAGGCAGAGACTTTTGTGTTTAAAGTAGGTGTCGATGAACTGTGCTCACATTTTGTTTTGGAAAGGAATGGCTCAGATAAACGCTTTCTGGATCGTTTCTTTGAAGCTGAGTCCATGGTGCTGTTTTTAAAGACGATTGTGGTTGCACCAAAAGAGGTCTGTTCAAGAAAGCACTTATCATCAGATTTCATAAAAGACTTCTCCAAGATTGTTTGAGTGTAGTCATCAAATCGCGACCAGTCGCTCTGCTGAGAATTCATAGTAGACATGTCTAAACTACTGCGATAGAACCAAATTGGCTCAAGTGTACGGAAAATGCCACGGTTGTCATGCATAACAGCTGATGTAGGGGTGTTGGGTGAGGTGTCCTCATCAGTGGTTTCAGAAGTAAAAGAGCTCATAGAAGAGGTTGGTGAATGCATTTGAGGATATGTGAAATCAGCCATGGATTGCTTTTTGGATTTCTTGCCTAATCCAAAGATACTGCGAATAATGTTACTTTTCATTTAGATATATATTTTGTAATTTGGAAATATGAAAAAAGTTGAGAAGAAAGGGAAACTGACTGTCATATTTATAAAAAAATTTGCTTCCCTTTATAACTATCCGAATCGTCGGAGTAATACACTCGGGTCGCTTTAACTCTTATTCTGGAAAGTTTTATTAAGGTTAATGGCGACATTTGTGATAACAGTACAAAAGCTATTTTTTCTATTTTTTTCTATTTTTTACGCGTCATACTGTATCCAGAAATAAAAATACATCAAACACAGCCTCAAACCATAATCTATTATTATTTTTCCTTGGGGATCAAGGTTACCTCGTCGCTTTTTGTGTGCCCATTTTGTACGACAGCCCCTTGATATCTATCCCGCCGCCTTTTAGGCTGAACAGAAATTAGCAGTTGGTGCCGATCTGAGTGCTAATACCAGCCTTTCCTCTGCGCTGAAATTGCTGAGATAAAATTAATCCCGATTCCGTACTTCAAATTAAGTCCTTATAATTTTGAATAATGGTACACAGTCTTTTCAAAAACAATCAAAACAACACTTTGAGACTAGTATAGAAAATGCAGAAAAGAAAAGAAATATAGAACATTAGCGAACACAACAAAAAAACAATAATAAACCATTAATGTTTGATTTTCATTTTTTTTCACAAAAAAAAGAAACTTCAATTTCCTACATGCTCTTTTTTCACACACTAGATTAGTTGTCGCCGAGATTTCATTACTACCTTTAGCAATTCAACTCTTGGCTTCAAAGTGATTAATAATTAGCTGCGGAAAATGGGCTGATCAATCATTGATGAACGTTTATTACGTTATTTTGTAATCGAGATAATGTCATTAGTCTAAAATTCGTATGCGATGTAATTAAAAAGAGAGAATGTAATTGGAAGAACTACACATCAGAAAAAAGTTATATTCTTCCGTCCCTCTTTTTTATTAGATCTTCAGAATAAAACATGCAAAGCCAAGCATCATGCTGAAATGTCATATCACGAGTTTTGAACCCTCTTAACACACGCATTGATCTCTTATTAATTTTAGGAGTACACATACATTTAATGACATAATAATGAGACTTGGCTGATGCCCTATATTTGTTAAAGCTCAGTAGACTCGGTTAAATACGTTAATCCTTGTTTTTTATCCGACATTGAAATCAGTATGATTAATATCAGTTTGATACAAGCTCTATTTTTTTTTTAAAATGCCTACTTTAAAATTATATAATCAGGTTAATAAAATATGAAGCACTCATACGAAAAGCTTGCATTGAATTATAAATAACATTGAAAGCCATCTTGATAATATATTACTGCGCTTGTGATAATTAATAAATTTTGCTTTGCTTCAAAATAACTTGGCAGCTCTTCTTTTTTTTTGGTTTGTGCAAAACCGATTTTTTTTTAAAAAAAAAATAATGGTTTCAAAGAGCAACCATTATTATTTTAGTTAGTGAAGAAATTTTCTAGAAACCAAAGTTTGGATTTGTTAAACGTGCATTTTATATCTAATAAACGAGAAACGTGGTACTTGTCTGTTTTCCATATCCTTGGTAAAGCATAATGTCGATTTCCTTCTTAGCTCAACTGTCCGATATACATCCATCCTCTAAAACAATTCCTGTCATTGGCAGAAGTAGATGTATCCGCAGTTCAAGTATTTTTGTGTTCCACGAGTTTTGGCTCAAACTGTACTACCGTGTACAAACCTTTCTGTTTCCCAGTACAAGGCTGTTAAAAATAGTTTGGAGGCCTTATATAATCAGTCTTCTCTGTGTTTTTTTATATACTCCATATAAATATCCTTGATTTGGGGTAATTACCCCGAGATTACCGAAATGATTGTACTTCCTCCTTTTATGACTCAAATTAAAAACTAACCTTATCGCTATCTCTTCTCCAAGAAGAAGAAAAAACTTTACAAAACCCTCTTTCTGTTTTACTTACAAAAAGCAATTGAGGTTTAAATATATAAATATAAATGCATAATGAGTAAGATGGAGTAAATACAATTCCAAAAATGGATATTCGTTGTTTACGATAGCACTTAAATCTTGGCATCTTTTTTTTTCTAAGTAAAATCGAGATTAGCGATTTTTGATTTGTTTGCTGCATATCACTGATCGACTGTGCTTGATTCCTATTTTATACTCGCGATTTTGATTAGATAAGTAAAGCTCTAATAACTCATCACATTTTGCAGAAGTCATTTATCCTAACTACTTGCGCCTGGATTTTGAGAAGAAACCATGTTTGCGGAAGCTTAAATTCTTAAATATAAGTTTAAATGCAACTCCACTCAGCATTGCTGGTATTGGCTATCCATTCTAAAAGCACATCAATACCAACTTTCGAAATTAAAAGAGGATGATGTAGAAATAAATATATATATGCCTACTAGTCTGTTCAAAATAGTAAGATGTTAACAAAAAGCTATATAATTTCGATTTATGATTTGAAGATACAAAAATAAATAACAAAAAAAAAGTTATATGGTACACATAAACGGAAGAATTATAACCGTGGCACAAGTGAATATTTAGTTTTTATCTAATAAGAATGTCAAAAAATCAATTGTATTCGATTACTTTGTACGAGTAATAGCAAGTTTAAGATCCACGTTTTAGATATTGCACTTCTTAAATGAGTTCTCATTTGACTAATTTTTAAATATGTTAAACCTAATATTATTCGCGTACTTGATCATGTTTTTATTATAGAATGTGCATAAACTCGCAATTCCAAAATCCTACAAAGTGCCTACAGTTATTCGGAGAGATATGTTTATGAGAGCATCACGTCACTTTCTATATTTGGAAAACCTAATTTGATTTGAATTCACTTGTCTTATTCAGTTCTTTATAGATCTAATTGGTATGTATACGAACTGACTTTTATTGAATCATGACAACGGGAGGAGTATACCCAACTTCCTGTTATCGAGTTAGAGAATTAAACTTTAGAAACAATTGCAACTCAAAAGGATGATTACTGGAGTTTCATGAATGTATGTATAAATATAAGTTCACAATTTATTTAGATAAGATATATAGGAAGATATATAGGAAGATATATAGGATAAGATAATAAAAAAATTTACATTTACATGGATATAAAATGCTAAGTATACTAATAATTATATAATAAGAGGAAGGGGTGGGTTAAGGAAAGATAATGGAGGATACAATCTGTGAAATAAGGCATATTAAGTATGAAAAAAGAATTGGATAAGAAATAAGCATGAGGGTAACTTAATAGCTTAAATACATATATAAACTGAAAATATGATTATGAAACGAGTGTGATTTAAATTCTGTCATTAAGCATTGAGCGGTATTTTTGAGCTGTGGCTGAATCTTGAGTAACATGGATACCTTGTTCATACATGAACGCTAATTTCGTCATGGCATTTGAGTTTTGAGCCTCATTAGCTGACTTGTTTAACCAGCGAACTGCCTCAGGTACATTCCTTGTGACGCCATTTCCAGAAAGATAGCATTGAGCTAAGATTAGAAAAAATTAGTATCTATAAATGCGTATTTGATTTTCTTTTTTGTCACTCGGTCATACCTAACCAAATATATGAATCTTGGTAGTTATCATATACAGCAAAATGATATAAAACTTGGAATGCTTTTTGTGCAGGCATAACTTCAGGTAAGGCACAACTTAACATAGCAGGCGCAATATCACCATTGGAAAGAGTTTCAAAAGCAGGGGTATAGTTCAGGCTATACAAAGTGATTTTAAAATGAGCAGTTTTTGTAGAATTTCTGTATTTTGCAACACGTGAATCTTTTGACATTCGAAGATAGTATTCGTAAGCTTCTGGATAGTTTCCACATTTTTCATATAGCTTTGCTATGGCATATAATGCACTTTTTTTTTAAAAAAAAACAAATATGAGATTTCGTTTTGTCTTCAAGGTTTTTCATACATATATATCATTTTACTTACTTCGACTGTCCATATTTTAATGCTTTTTGATAGTAGGCCATTGCTTTTTCAAGATCAATGGCAAGACCCACGCCATTTTCGTAGTTGTTTCCAAGTAAAAGGGCAGCCAAAGCGTCTTTGAGATCAGATGCTTTTTGGAAGTATTCATTGGCAAGAGAGTAACTTTGCTTTACACCTAAACCGGATTCGTATAACTTTCCAACTTCGCGTAAAGACGCAGGGTGGTTAAGTTTAGCGGCGTCTTGGTAATAACGAATATATTCGTTTTGAAGTTTTTCAACTTCAGACATCTGTTCTGGAGTAAGTGGAAGCGATGAATTGGATGCACCTTGCTTGATGAATTTGATTTTATCTTGACTTGTTTGAGCATATCCTGCCATAGAGTCTCTTTTTCCGAGCTTGGCTGATTTTTTAAAGTATTCACGAGCTTTATCAAGGTTTCGAGGAATTCCTTGACTGCCATTGTAGTAGTAGACAGCAACTTGATGATGGGCATCAACATTATTTTGCTTTGATGATTTAAGGAACCAATTCAAAGCCTCTACATGATTTTTTTGGACACCAGATCCTTTGCATAGCATAACACCAACCTACAGATATATTGTTAAACATGTTTAAATAAATCCATTTTTTATCTTTTACCTGGAACTGGGCTTTAGAGTAACCCATCTCAGCAGAAATAAAGTAATGAGAGTATGCCTTATTTGAATCAATTTCACAGACCCGTGGGACACCTTCTTCGAAACAAGCTGCAAACCAGTAATGACTCTCAGCATCACTATTCGGAAGGTTTATCAGTTCTTTTAGGATATTGAAGCCATCTTCTGGACGATATGGGATTTGTGGATTTCCCTTATTCAAATAATAAATAGCAATGGTACGTTTTGCTGTACGTATTATAATAGGGGAGGTGTTATACACAAGCTCACCATCTGCTCTACTAAGACCGGCAGCCTTAAGGTACATCTCGAAAGCTTTTTTATCATTTCCGTTTCTCTGTAAAAATTGTGCATAGGAGATTTGGGCGCTACCTAAGTGTTTACCAGGAATTTTCAGTGCCCGCTCGTAATATTCAGTGGCAACTGCGTGGTTTACAGAAGCACCAACACCGTCTTCATAGCATCTTGCGATCTGAGTAACTGCATTAGGAAGTTGTTTGTCAGCTGCTCTTCTGAACCAAAGTAACGCCTCTTGACCGTTACGTTTTTTATCGTAATGGTGTGGCTGGAAATTTTGACGGATGTATACTTGATCTGGTAGCATATTATCTCTGTACATCAGACCCAATGTAAACTCAGCTTCAGCATAGCCACTTTTAGCAGACTCATAAATAAGTTTGTACGCTTGGGCGATATCTTGAGGAAGGTCAATCTGTCCATGGAGATAATTATACCCCATGCGAAACTTAGCCATGGCATCACCCAATTCAATAGCACGATTGTAGTTGGAAACAGCAACGGTCCAATCTTTTCTAACACCCATACCCAGTTCGTAGAGTAAACCAAGCTGATAAGAAGCTCTCGAGTCACCCTAAATTGGTTATAATGGTTAGTATATTATTTTTTTATCAGGTTTATTATACAGCATATTACTTACTAAATGTGCAGCTTTTTCGAGCCATGTGACACCTTCATCAGAGTTTTCTTCCAGTAACAGCATCATACCTAATTGAATTTGAGCAGGAGTATAGGATTGCTTTGCACTACGCGTGTAGTATTCCTTTGAACTAAGATCGCCCGTTGTATAACCTTTTTGAATCATGAATGCTAATAAAAATTCTGCAATTCTATGAAGTTTTAAAGTCAAAATCAATTCAAAATTATTGTTTTCTTTTTGTTATTATTATTATTATTATTATTACCTGTTTCCGTAAGTGGCGCTTAGTTTCAATAAATTGATGTTTCTTTCTGAGCTGGCTTCGGAAGGATTTAGGTTAAATTTGATTACTGCGATACATAATTGAGCGTAGGCTACCATCTCTTCCATGTACTTGCTTTCAATATCTTTTGGAGGATTTAGCACCTTTTCAAACCAAGAAACGGCTTTTTGCTTATCAATTGGTTGAAAAAGATTGTGTTCAGATTTGCCCGACAAAGTGTAACCTAGATTCTTTGACTGGTTGATGCCGAAATAGTAACACTGACCTAAGTACAGGTACGCTTCCCAGATACCTTGTTCAGCTAGTGATCTTAATTCTGAGAAGCCTTGCTCGGGATTGATGGGTGTTCCCCAACCACAGAGTTTACACTTGGCTAATGTGACTTTTGCGGAGGCATCATTTGCTCTAATGCTCCACTCTTCAGCAGCTTTGTATACCTGTTGCTTTCTGTCGTCATCACTCTTAATTTTAGCGCTTCCTAGAATATCAGTAAAGATATCGAACGATTCCTTTGGACTTTCCATCAAGAACTCCAGAATTATCTTGTAGTCAAAGTCCATATCATCTTCTACTACATTGAGTGGGGTACTATTGGCTGTTCGGATAGGTGAACCATGGCTATCATGAATAGAAATGATGTAATCATTGAAATCGAGTTTTCCTGGCGTCTTCATGAACGAATTAACAGAGAAATGGGAATCAGTGGTTATATCAGTGATCATGGAATCACTAATCAAAGAAAAGTAACCACCATCCACTTGGCTGAAGCCGCTGAGTCCGGCAGAATGCATCGAGATGTTGCGAGTGCGTTTATTAACGATTTTGGACTGATCAAAGCCAATCGTCTGCTCCATATTTTTAAGATTTGAATTTGTTGTAAGTGAGTCTCGATTTCTTTGTTCCGACACGTCCGATATTTGGCTATGTGATGCAAGTACTTTCGAAGTATTTGTACTTTGTTGTCTTGGAGGGCAAGTGTTTAAGTTGGGCGAGTTGTTGTTTTTTGTAGAGTTGGTGTTGGTCTTCTCTTTAAGTGAGAAGGGAAGTGTTTTACTTTTTTTCTGATAATGAATTGATTGTACGTTTATAACGTTTTGCGAAGATGGTTGAACATTTTCGTTGTTGAGTCTACTTTGTCCATTTCCCATTTGCAGGATGTAGTCTCAGGAAAATTATTCTTGCTGACCAAAAAAAAATAGCGGGGGATATTGAATTTAGAATTGTTTTTCTCGAATATACATATATCTATAGAATATATGTATATATAGTACGTAAAAATGATTTTAAAAAAAATAAAAATAAAAATAAAAATAAAAATAAAAATAAAAATAAAAAATAAATTACTGTTTACGATAAAAAGAAGAAGAGAGCTCGAGGATTTATTGTTTTTATTTTTATTAACAAAATAGGCTCTGCTTTTTACAACATAAAAAAAAAAAGTGTAACACAAAATTAGTACAAAAACATACAGGAAAACAAATAACTATAATGGGGTACACAGAGTCTCAAGAAAAATGACAATCTTATTTTGGTAAATATACATATAATTTTTTATTTGTTTACAAAAAAAAAAGTACAAAAATAGTATTCAATAACATTAGAACCTAAATAGTTATACATTAGTAAAAATAATAACATACTTATGTGTATTGTGGCTTCATTTACAATATGAGAAAAAAAATATATAAAAACGATGAAACGATAGCATTTGAATAAACAATTCCTCTTCTCTCGGAGAGACCCCCCAGTCCGCAAGCTGACACAGTATTGTACAACATTCGGTTCAGTGGTTCCGCTTCTACTCAAAATCAAAACAAAGCGGAAGGCTCCCTTTGAATAGCGATTTCATCACATTAAGCAATTTATAATTAATGATTTATTCTAAAAACACACACACATATATATATCTTATTTTCTTCCGTTTATTTTTCTTTTCAGTAGCAAAGATGGTGCATATGTTGAATACTAATTTTTATCTGATCCATTCCATTGTTTTTTTCTTGCACATTTGTGCAAAACAAAATTGATATAAAGTCATAGCGTAAAACAAGATTAATACAAGTTATATTGTGAGAACATAGAATAAAGAATAGATTTGTTTTTCGGTACATTATCCGATAACTCTATTTGTTATGAAGTCAATGATATTGAACACAATAACAAAGACAAAAGGATTAAAAAAATACATTCATAATATTACTAAACAACCTGTGGGAATGGGTACTCAAACGTATGTTTGTGCTTCCTAAAGCTCGAATTATAGTTCAATATTCGGTTATGAAGCAGAAGACGTTATTAAATTCGTTGATATTGGTAAATCTCGCTTGTAAACGCTGGGAAAATGCCACTAATCTTCGTTCCTTTAACAAAGAAAACGTCGCGTTGTCGTATGTGCATGCATCTCACAGACGTTATTAAATTTATTTTTGATCGACAGCTCAATATGATTCGTTAAATGACACGAAAAATCAAGGCACATTAACTTTTTTGACAGCACTTGGAATATGTATCACTATGATCTTAAATCCAATTAAGAGAAAAGCTAAATTTTATCAATGTTGGTATAAAAGCTTCTAATCATGAAGCTAAAAGAAAGTGTGTTTAAATATTACAAGTATACGATTGAAAAAATCAAGACAATTAAAATAATGGGAAATGTCTTTTTTTTATATATAAAGATCTTTAAATTATGCTTTAATTGATCAAGATAGATGCACCAAGCGGTATTGAAATTTTACGAAAGCATGATACCGCACGGTTACACTTGTAGCTTTTCCTATTTCAGATAAGATAAAGAAAAAGTATATGTAGTTCTTAACCTTAATGTAGCTACTTGTACTTAATAATTTTTGGGCAATTCGAATTCAAACAGGATGCCATGAGCTTATTTGTTCGTCATTATTACTCAATTCCTTTAATTTCGAATCAATTGTTGGAATGAGTAGCCCATGGTAAAACGACTTTACTTGAGAGTTTCATTCAGTCACAAATTGATATTTTTGTTCCCAAAAAACCAGTAGCCTTTTACATATTTTCCCTTGCTGTAACTTATTTTTTTAATACTAATGCGAAATGTAAGGGGTTGAGAAACTCTAAAACATGTAATGCATCAAAAAAATATCTTGTGATATCTGTATAACATTATAAAAATATCATAGTTATATTCAAAAGCAAATACCTCTTGCCTTATCTTGTAAGTAGGCGCATAGCATCTCAAACTACAGTGAGACATTTATTTAATACTAATTAAAAGAAAAAGAAAAAAAAGCACCTGTTCGAATGCTTTCTAGAACAATCTTATAGTCTTTAAATACTAAAAGTCCATTAAGCTATTATTTAAATTTTTAAAAATAAAAACCAACTCTAGATAATTTTGGCGTAAAGACAGATATAAGTGTGTACTTTATTCTTTGAGTATCTATAATTGAAGTCATTGCTTTATTTTGAAGTTAAAGTATATAAAAATAGGATGATCATGTGCATTATAAAAAATCTATTTGAAAACACTCTCCCTTTATAATAGATATACTCTAGATGTACTTTAATACAGTGATATTTTAATTTGCATAGTATATACACCACCTTTTTTTTCTTAAAAAAAAGACATCTTTGCATGGATTGTCCACTTAATTCAAGAATCTAAAGTAAACAGACACACCAGCTAATGTTATTTTATCATTATAATTATTTTCTTTGGAGGGAGGTCCTCACTTTATTTTTACTATGCCCTTAGATAATATCTCCCTCTTCCAGATTTTTACTCTCCTTCTCTTCTTTTAGAGGTAGGATAATAATAGTCAAATTATAACACAATCTTGTTAAAAAGACTACGCAAATTAAGAAAAACAAGAATATTTTAATATTAGATAACTAATACTTTATCGTTATTTTCACATTAATCAAGTTGCAAGAATGCGTTTACAATTTTTTTCTTTTATTTGTTTTATGTAATAAAAGGTTTGAGAAAAAAAAAAGAAAAGAAGAGCTTACAAAAATAGATTAAGTTGAAAAAGAAAAAGAAAAAAAAAAAGAAAAAGAAAAAGAAAAAAAAAGGGAAAAGGAAAAAGGAAAAGGTTTAGATTAGATAAGTAAAGTGAATATATAAGGGTATAATGATTCATAACGAAACATAAATGGTTCGCTTAAAACTGTTCTAAGTTAAGAGTCTGTACATAAAAGAAAATTGAAATTGTGGAGTGGTTGCCGTAGAAGAAAATTACCAGGCATAACTGACATTAAATAAAGAAATGCCCAAGTAATATATATTACATTATTAAAATAGCATATCGTTTGTCTCTTTAATACTTGAAGACCGTTTTTGATGATGCTGGCCGCAGCTACCGTCGACTTCTTCAAGAGCAGGAAATGAGAAATACGTTTGTTCAAATGGGCTATGCTGAACCGAATATGAATCTTGCTGCTCTGAATCAGAGCCGTTATTGTTTGGCATGACAAGTAGGAATATTTGCTTTACAATTGTAGGAAGTCTAGTGTTTTTCTGTTGGGAGCTGGTTAATTCTGTATTTTGAAGCATGTTTAAATTAGTGGGTTGTAAAAATATAAAAAGTTAAAAAAAGAAAATAAAAGGTGGGTGAAATGCACTTCAAAGTAGTTTAAATAAAAGATCAAGAAGCTTTACTTTTATTAGTTAAAGTGACTGAATAATTTATTTTTAAAGTATGCCTTCTCTTTTCTTTTTTATTATAAATTTTATGCCTCTGAGTATGGATCGGGTGCTCAAAGGAGAAACTGAATAAGGGGGTGGAGGGATGGAGGAGAGAAGATATCGAGGAGAGAGCTGGTTAAGTAAAGAAGAAAAAAAAATGCAAAAAACAGTTTAGTGGGGAGCATAACTGTGCCGGTGTATATAAAATAATCGCACCAAAAAATCAGAATGGTAATCTCTGTTTGTAAAAAGTATTAGAAAGTATTATATTTAACTTGCTTGAGGATTAAATTGAACTAATTATATTGCTTTATTTTTTTTTAAAAAAAAAGGAAAGGCGCTTTGGTAGTGTGCTTGCCTTTCCATATGATCTTAAAGACCCATTTCTTTGTTTTTGCCTAAAAATATATATGTCTCAAATCATAATGAATATGGCCACTACATAAAAAGATTCATAGATTGAAACTAAAGTGGGTTTAATATGTAGTTGCTTAATCTTTTTCGTTTAGATTCATTAAAAAAGCAAGGCCAATATAGCTTCAAATTCAATAAATAAATGCAATAAAAGGTTTTCTATATATACTTTTACATTATCATAAGCAATAATACTCCTCCACTCTTTTTTTTTTCTCCTTGCAAGGTATTTTTTGGAAAAATGTTCAAACGCTCAAAAAAAAAGATTAAGGAACCTTTCACTCATATATCAAAATTCGTTTTTGGTGAATCCCAAATCAAGAAAAGAAACTTATGGTTTATTCGTAAAAACTTGAATCCATTTATAGTAACATGAGAAAATATCATGTGTTTTCCTTGTTTTAAGGGGTTCAGTATTGTCGAGCCTTTTTGGGTATCATAGTAAATTTGTTTTTTTTTATTTATATGTTCTTATAATATAACAACATGGTAGTGCTAAGCAATCACAGTTCCTTGAACTGTCATTACAAAAAAGTCTTTCTTATCACCCATTTTAAATAGAATGTAGATATCTTTACTTTCGCATTTTAGATAAATTATTCCATTAAGAAACCTTTCTTTAAACTATCCTGAGGATAAATTAAGCTCAATATACGAGGGTGATGATAGCCTCTTTCAAAAACAAGATGTTTTATTTGAATGCATCATTGCTTTTATCGTTTTCCTTAAATAAAGCCAATCTTTTTCACAGATCTGGAACCGCGATTACTTGATAAAGAAAATAAATCCCCTAGACATCGGTTCGCCTGTAAGCATTCAACGACAAACGGTTTTTCAGAAGCTGCCTTATTCAAACCTGGGAATTTTGTAGAGTTGATCAATCGTTCCTTTGCTTCATAGTTGTCCAACTCGCCAAGGTAATTAATTAATTTCATATGGATTTTACGTATTGCATGCTTCATG
>VCJJ01002470.1:61651-81014 GCA_024139415.1 Backusella tarrabulga | reverse complement strand
AAAAAAAAAAAAAAAAAAAAAAAAAAAAAAAAAAAAAAAAAAAAAAAAAAAAAAAAAAAACTGATCTGAATCAACACCCCTTTCCTGATATAATTAACACTAGCTAAACTCTAATTTTTTGTAGGTGTACGAAACGTATTGCATGAATTTCATCTTTTTATAGTTAATGTTTAATGAAAGTCATCATATAGAATAATAGCGATAAAAGTATATCTGGATTAATATACAACATATAGTAGATATGTATCCAGAAAGAAGTATAAAATACAACGTATTAGCTCATCATGACAGAGCAATAGTAGCATGCTTTACGACATAAAACTTACATCACAGCTTTAGAAACTTTTAGACTCAGTCATCACCCACGGAGTAAATCCGTAACGGTGATGAGAATAATGCATTTATTTCCATTCATCATAGCTTATTTGAAATAACATTGGTGACCGTAATATCGAAAAAGGGTGAGATGAATAGGTGTACAAACAGTTTATTTTTTGTCAAGATATAAAGATAACCAAGTTATTAAAGTCGATCATGCATACGGAGTTCCACGCTTTAGAGTTCAAAAATACTCCGGGTTTGATTTGATCCTGCCAGATCGACGTGTCTCGGTTCCAGTTTTTCTCAAATCAACGAAATGTAATAAATTTGATCATTGATAAAAATTATTCCTTCTCACCTTTTTTAATTCGTATGTGAAAATGTCAAATTCTGCTAAAAAACCACCAGTACTCTCTAGCGAGAACCCAACTACAAGACATTCTAAGTTTACATGCCAATATATTCAAGAGTTTCGTAATCTCGACAAATATAATAAGAGATATATTACTGGTAAGATCTAATAAAAATGCTTAATAAAATATGCACTAATATTTTCGTTGAAGATGTCGAGGCTTTGAATTATTTCAGAACCCAGCACAGCCTGTCAAAAGATGATTTTGAACTTATTGTAGATGTCTCCAATACTGATAATAATAACAATACTCTCAATGAAGAAGAGTTCGCAATATCCATGCATCTGATTGATATAATGAACAATAAAGCAAAGGAAGATAGTGCTGCTTCTTCATCTTTAGCTTTACATGAGGGTAATACATAACAATAACAAAACTCATTCTTGCCTTTAACACTTTATAATACTACGTTACCATTTAGTAGAACAAAAAAGCTTGAAAGGTAAGATTATTTGTGATTGTATAATTAATGTTCAAGTAAATTGAATCCATGTCATATAATAATAGACTCTTCAAATCAAGACATAAAAACGCATTTAGGGCATCATAACATAGGCCGCCGTTGTAAAGAGCTACTCGACATTCTCTATAAAGAGCAATCCGTTTGGAATAGTAACCGTCAAAGATACAGTGACCCTGATATATTAAGAGATTCTTTGGAGCGTCTCAAAGATAACGAAGTAGAATTAATGGATATTTACAATGAGCTCCGAAGACAGATAGAAGAATGTGAAAAATCTACTGAAATTACAAGTCAACAGATTTCTAAAGAGTTGAATGAGTTGAAGAGTAAACCAATCACCCAAATTAACGATACAAATTACGCCAATGGTAATACCATTTATACATATATCTAAAAAGATGTACTAACCACCCATTTTATTCCAAATTAGAAATGCCTTTCAATGAAAATTCTGCTCCACCATACTTGTCCATTGTAAAACCTTCTTTTGTTAAGGAAGGTAACGAGAATGAGCTCTCTGGGGATGACCCTGAGAATCATTTTGCACCTCAACCTCAGAGAAATGTACGAGATAGACATATGAACTCTCAAAACCGCATTGGAGGTGTCTCACAGGCTTTAAGTGACAGTACAGACCCATCTTGGTCAAACAGGGGTCTTGGTTCTGACTTTCCCATCAATGGATTTCACAATAATACCAAAGAATCAGGTATGTCATGTTACTGAATTTATGCTCTGATACTATTTTTATGTGTACTAAATTTAAACGGATATAGATACGCCTCAGACTATTGATAAAATAAAAAGTGCTCTTAACCAAACCCCTCCATTTGATTCAGAGTTAACTTCTGAACCTGCCGCCTCTACCGATAACAATGGTCGTATGATTAAATCTAATTATGACAGCACTAAATCAAGTGGTATTATTGTACCATCAGTAGTTGGTGAATTCCCTGGAGACTTTGGAAAATTACAATCGACTTCTCAGGAAAGCACAGCAGATAAACGCTCAGGCGATGAACCGAAAAACACTAGCTTCTTATCAGATTACTTCTCTGGTACAATTAATCAATTAAAATCTGCTGTAGGTGTACAGAAATCAAACGATCTTTCAGTTTCAAATGTCAGAAGTCCTATTATAGTTTCCTCCGTCATTGGTGAATTTCCAGGAAATTTCGGAAAGGACACTCTTGAATCTGCTGCTCTGAATAATGAAAATGCCAAAAAAACCAATCTCTTGGATAATACTGCCCAAATTAACGATTCCTTAAAAGATACTGATACTAATACAGAACAAGGTTTCACTGACCATATATCTGTTGATCCTGGATTTTTGAATGTGAAATCTGTCACTGGCCAGTTTCCAGGTGATTTCGGAAAGGAAGTACTTGAGAAAGCTGAATCAACTAGCAGAAACAGTAGTTTTGGCTTAAAAACTTCTACTAATTCTGGACATATTGATACTCTCTCCAAGAAGCCACTCAACTCGGTCCATTCCAAAGAAAGTACGACTATAGCTGCTCAACTGGATCAGGATAGCTATAAAGTAAAATCAGTTATCGGTGAATTCCCAGGCGATTTTGGAAAGCCGGATGTATTATACAACAGAAGTCCTGTTCACAACCCAATTGACAATCAAGCAGAAAGCAACGGTTTATCTGGATATTTATCAGGCGTCTTTGGTCAGATAAAGTCACTCGTAGTTGGGGCGGATGAAGAGTCAAAAGCAACAGAAAAGTTCACTTCTACTACCTCTTCCATTATAGAGAATCCAATTATTGTTTCTTCTGTCATTGGAGAGTTTCCTGGTGATTTTGGAAAATATATCCTGGAATCTACTTCTCGAAATATATGTAATACAAGTCAGATAATTGATCCCAGTGTCCAAAATATTGACCAATGCGACGATAAAGCGAATGCAAATAAGATTTCTGGAAAAGGACAACTTACACCTACTGGTATTGATCAAAATGATTGGAGTATAAGGTCTGTAGTTGGTGATTTCCCTGGCTCCTTTGGAAAAAACGTTATTGAATCCATCACTTCACAAAGCGTGAACACGCATATCAAAGAAATGACATCGTCGATTGAATCCACTCAACTTGAAGAAAGCCAAAATACAGATATCGATCATTTTGGTTCAGGAAAAGCTGTATCTGAGCCTAAATCATTTGACAAAGATAGCCTTATTGTTAAGTCTGTCGCTGGTGAATTTCCGGGTGAATTTGGAAAGTTCGATACTATTTCTAATGAAACTGCAGTTCAGGACAAAGGCTTCATCAATTCTAGAAAGAAAGGCTTCCTTTCGGGATATCTATCTGGATTATTCAACCCGTTTGCATATACTAGCGATAAAGAAAAAACCACTACTGTGTTGAATACTCCAAATGCTGGTGCTGTTCCCTCCGTTATTAGTGAATTCCCTGGAAATTTCGGAAAGGATGTTATTGAATCAGCAGAATGGAATGGTAGGCCAAATAACAATCTAGGAACTGAACAAAACGAAAATCTCGCTCCGCTTACTTCTGCCATTACAGCAAATGATGTTAATGAAAAAGGAATAAAAAAATCGAGCCTTACTTCAAAACGAAAGGTATATATAGTCTTTAAAAACACATCACTTAAATTATAATCAAACATTCCTCACCTATCTCTTCTCCGTATAGAAGCACCAGCACCCAAAGGATTATGATGGAGTCCATAAACTGAGTAACGTTTCTACTATACGAGAAATTGGTGATATACATGGAATTCCGACAATTTATGGGCTTGTTCATAGAGGAATTCATCCAGTGGATTCTTCTGATGAAGATTTCTCTTCTGAATCGCAAGCTTCTAGCGATGATGAAGTTTCCACAGGTGCTGAGTCTAATATACGCGACCTTTTTGAAATGAACGATGCTGAAGATATCTCAAAGAATGACTCTTCTTCAATCGAAAAAAATAGCAATAATATTGTAAATATATGCTCTTCTTAACTTCAATTAATCATGTATTAAAACTAATTTAAATGGTAATCCTGAAGAAAATCCACAGGTATATAATTGAATTACATTCCTGCCCTTCGTTTTTGTAAATAATAATAAAATTTTTTATCTCTGCATATACATGTCTCTAATTTATTTGATGGTTATATAAAGTTTATTAAAAATGATTTCTATTGTTTTACGGACTGTTCAAATATCTTTAATCCAGGAGTATTCCTTGATAACATCAACCATGATATCGCTACTAAAAAATCCGATATAAAAAATAAACAACGATCTGTTGCTTGCACATCAAGCACGAGCGAGGAGCCCTTACTTAACGGCAATAGGAAGACGTTAAGTCATAAAACTGCAGTCACGGATATCAATGATTTATCAGCCGACGAAATTTCTATAATGTCTCAAAAAAACGTGGAAAAAAGAGATAAAGACATTATACATTATACATAATAATAATAAACGAAAACGAAGTAAAAGGTATGTTTTAACATTTATAAAAAAAAAAGAAGATCCATTAATTATGACCTCCAACGAGCCTTACTTTAATGAGACTCCTCAAGAGGCGGAAATGACGGGAAAGTTTCCAGTATTGTCAATAAAATCAGTAGCATAGAAAGTACTATATCGAATCAGAAATCTTGCATACAAAGCACTTCTAGTGGAATAAACGATGGTATTGGCTCAGATTCAGTCACATCGGTCAATTTGCAAAATATAAAACCAAAAGGCATATGTAAATTTTTTTTTTATAAATATGGTTTAGAAATTTCAACAACAATAACGCTTTTTCATATTTAGTTTCTTCGCAATTGAATTCCACCAAACCTTTAAACTGTGTTGCAACTAAGATAGTCCCTGCTGAAGATACGACTTTAAAAAACGTGTTGGTACCAAAAAACGAAAAGACCGACAAGACCTCGCAATCACGTAACTCTTTCTGATATTCAAAATAAAAAGCAAACATATAAATACTAATATACTCTTATATAGAACATATAAATAGCATATCAGAAGCAAAGCTGTCCTCACAGCACAACAGCAAAAATAAAATGAGCGAATATTATTTGGTAAAGCCTCTACCAGGTGTTGTAGATACGAAGGCCCCTAACAATCAGTCACCAACAAATGTGGAGTCCCCGAAAGTTCTTACAAGTTCTTGGAATCCTGAAAATGCGCCTTTCAATAATCTACCAGTAAACGAAACCTTACCTACCTTGACGGAAAATAATCCAAGAAATCAAACTCAAGATGAAAACGGCAACCCAAGTCCTACAGATAAAGCAAAAGAGAGTATTCGTAACATGAAACATAAAATCAAGTCGGTATTAAAGACTGATTCGAATATTAACAATTCGGCTCCAGCAAAATCATATGATCCAACCATCAACGATGTCATTACAGCTAGACAAGAATACCGTCCCTATAGTAGAACTAAAAGTAGTCTCAACTCTCCAAATGCTGCAAAGAAATCAAACGGTAGTCCGTTCATTCGTAACATAGATATCAAAACAGATGATTCTGGAAGAAATCCCTATGTCTTAGATTCGGTTTATATGTATATGAACAAAGTGGGTGTAGATAATTCAAGCATTGATGTACCAAGCAAGACAAGCAAGATGAATCCAGTCTCTTCTTTATTAAGTTCCAATGCTCCAAAGGATAGTCCAGAAGGCTACCATTATGATCCAAATGTCAACGTATCTACTCCTATTACTGAAGATAAAAAGTCAAAAGTTCGTAGAAAAATTTCGCTTTCCTTTGGAAAAGTAAAATCTAGCATTAAAGATATAAGACGCAGAGATTCAAAACATATCCCATCGCATGGAAACCTTGAAAATTCATATATTCCGAATCCTGGTATTTAATTCATATACTAATGTTTAGTCAAGCTGAAATTAATCCTATAAAATAATAGATAATAGTACGAATAATAACATTGAGGTTCCCCCTGTCTCACAGCCAAATTTGTCGCTTAGAGCAAAAGAAAAAAGTCCCATGATTTCTGATGCACCAAACACTTACTATTCTGTTGTACGACCGAATAATCAAGACAACAACGAGCCTGATACTCAGGATGAGCGTCTTTTGGATCCTCAGACTAAATATCACACAGAAGTTGATCTTATCAGAAAAAACAGTTACAATATTTTTAGTGGAACTAGAGGAGTGAAGTCAACTCGTAGACCAGAATACATGTGTGATTCAGCCGGACAATATGATAGCAAGTCGTCTCCCAAAGCTAATAGAAACAATGCCCCATTAAAGATAAGAGATAGAAGTATTGAAAATACACAGGTGTCTACAGAAAATGCTCAACCAAATGTTGAAGCAACTGGAGATTCCACCATGTCCTCCTCGAGCATTGATGAATCAAACCAGAATGTCAAAAATGTTGACCCAAATTCTATGGTTCAGAACGAAGTTCCAGGTTAGTTTAATGAAAGTTGTTCAGGTGTATACTATATACGATATTTAAAACATATCATATTTCCAATTCTAGAATCAAAACCAATAACCGATATCGCTGTAATGTCTGAAAATAATAAAAAAGACTCTTCTAATTCCAAAGATCCTGTGACAGGAGAAGATCAAGATACGCGCCAAACAGAAGCTTTGATGTCCAAGGAGTCGCTCATGGGTGGGTCAAGTAAACATAGTATAGGTGTGCCTGATATAGAAGAAGCTAATGCCGCTCAAGTAGAATCTTCTGATGATACTTGTATTCAATCAAACAAAACAGATCCTTTGGCACATTCTACAGATGATCTTTCAGGTAACAGAATAGTTTATAGTTATTATGTTATTATTTTCAAACATTTTTCTCTTTTTCTAGAATCTTTAACACAGTATCCTCATGGTTTGTTTTCATACTCAAAGAACGATCCAGATAGAAATGAATCTGTCCTTGAAAATGTTACTAATGAATGTGAGGGGTCTGAAAGTCTCACTCGTTTCGGAGAAATGAATATTTCAGATCAACATTTAGCAAAGGTTAAATCATCTGGATCAGAAAGATAAATGAAACAGCCATCATCAGCATATAATCAGTATAAAAATCAATAAATAAAATATAAATTCACAAGCGAGGAACTCGCGGCCAACTGATGCTATATTAAATAAGAAAACATGCCCTACTTGCGTCTTGATAAATAACTACACAAAATGCAGAAACTTAAATTTTCCGTAAAAAAAGTTGATATGATAATAATAAGAAATGATATTTTATTATGGCTTAAGTATGTATATTAGTGATGAATAATTAATGTACAAGGTATTTCTACATTAGACAACAATCTGTCATATCTTTTTGAACTACTCTCTTTATCGTTGGCCAATCACTACGACAAGCTGCGAACTCAAAGAGATCTTCGATTCTCATCAATCCCTGGTATCGTTCCATGTCATGTATTAGGGATTTGATATCGCTGGGTGACTCTATAATGTAAATACTAGCCAACGATTTTAAGGCCAAAAAATAAGGCGTAACAGACTTTTGACGGAGAGTTTGTATGAAATCATAATAGGCATTCATATCACTACAACATGTTAATAACTGATGAGCCTAATTAGAAACGATATAACTAACCTTATATATCGGAAACCACCCACTTCATTTACAGTTTGTGTTTTCAAATGCTTACATAACACTCTTTTTTAAAAAAGGGATGTGAGTATACCCACATTATTAGATAAGACTCAGAACTTACTCAAAAAACCTCCTTCCAATTTCGCCAAAAAATAAATCCATGGTACTCTTTTCTGAAGCGCCCTTTAATATGGCAGTATTCTTCTCTAAACATTGTAAAACATCATGACATGCTTTTGTAGGACTGAGATCTTGGAGTTCTCCACTTGGATTATAATCCTCCCTTTTTTGTTCATGGGATAGAATAAAATCCACCTGTGAAAGTAATACTTGGATGCCATCATCCATCCCTTCAGCAACGCAGTCATCCAATAACCTTTCGAAAGATTTTTTCTCCTTATTGACATCATTCATAAAATCCATTTTGTCAATGTTTTTTGTCTATTACATGTGTTAGCTAGAGTAACATGTGAAAAAGAAAGGCGCTTACGATTTCTTCGTCATAGTAAAGCTGTACCATTTGTTGAATCACATCTGCCACATGTACCAATTCAAAAAATTCTGTCAATGGTGCTACCTCCCCGTTTACTGTATCTACTGAAAGTTTGTATGTAGAAAGTCGTTCAGATGCACTAAATATCCTAGTATTAGCTCTGTAAAAAAATACACGATATAACGTGTAGAGAAACATTGCTTACTTCTCGAATCCCGGTTTTATATGCTGCTGACCAAGGATTTTCAATAATTCAATAAAAATATGCTCATAGGTTTTGTATCTATTTATCATATATATATGTATCATAGGAAACAATAATAAATACCAAATGATTTAATGACTTACATATCAGACTTCATCCGCCCTGGAAAGCCTACATCTATAAATTGTTGTATCCTACTTTCCGATTCCTTGTTAATATGAATGATTTGTAGTGATGTTTCTAATGAGATATAGTTTTGAAGCAAGTCCAGCTCCTGGCGTGCGAATTCCAGTTGAACTGTGGCATCTTTTGCTGGTGATGCCGGTCTATTATGTGGAGATGCAGGCGTATTTTCAGGCGTAGAGGAGCGGTGGGTTGTAGAGACTCTAGGCGAAGAAGGAACAGATTTGATAGAGGATGCACCTGAATCGACTGATTGTGCAGAAGTTCTCTTGTCTTGTTTAGTGAATGATGTTCTTTGGAAGGGTGATGCAATTGTAATGGCAGCAGTTGAGACAAAGTCAACAGGTAATGATAAAACCTTTTTAAAGGCAGATATATAATCTCTATTTTAAATGTTGGTATTTACTAAAAATATATCTTCTTTTTTCCTTTACCTTTTGAAGGTCTCACGAGATTGATTGGTTAAACCAGTCGCTACAGGTCTCATCGCTGAATGTTTATTCTTGGAAATGTTAGTTTCAATAATGGAAATGATATCTTTATATATCTTACCCAGTCATCGATTTGGTTTTTTGTAGTTTGTTCTACAAAATGACTTTCTTCAAAGAGATAATCATCCAAGAATGGCAGAAATAGTTTGAATAGTAAATTGATACCTCTCGAAAGATCAAGATGCTTTGGTAGCTCTTGGTTCGTTAATTTCGTAACAACATTTCTTGTGGCATTGAGAACGACCGAAATTGTACGCAAATATAAATGTCGATTTTTTTCTATTGCTCTACCCAATAATTGGGTAATATATTCTGCAACCTATGGTACATGGGTTAACAATTAACCGTAATACACTTGTAAAGCGAGCTTACCACATCTTCAAATACGCGATCAACAATCATATAAAACGCATCTACTTTTTCTGGAAAAACTTCAGCCACTAAAGATGATTGTTGTACCAGCTCATTAGAAACTAGGTCCATTAACTTGTGAAAAGGTATGCAATCATTGGATGAAGTACTTTTTAAAAGTTTCATGTGAGAAATGAATGAATTCAAAACGGTTTGATCAAATCAACTTACACAAAATTGTCTTCTGGTTTAAAAGGATTGTCGTAGAAAATGGGATGTTTTTGTACAAATGTTTGTATACAGCTTGTACCACCATTCAGTGCAATCAATGCATTTGCATAGGTCTTACCAATCATATTTGGAAAAGGATTAAAATTCTACACTAAGAATTTTTTTTAATTAACCTACCTTCATAGCTGTCGTGTTATGGATGTCATAAGCAACTTCAAACTCATGAAGGGAGGCACTTTCAAAGTATTGAGAAACCGCTGCTACCCCTTCATTTATCTAATAATAATTTAATGCTCTTTCTCTCTCTTATCAGTGAATGAATAGTATAACCAACCTGTCTCCAATCTGCCAACACATGGCATTTTCCAAAGCCCACAAGTAAGTTCAATACTTTACCACACTCTTCAGGTTGACTACCAAAATCATGCAATATTTTGGTGGAATCCTTATTTCCCCCTCTTAGATCCACATAATAAGGCAGCAACTGCGTATAAATTTGTCTAAATAAATCCTTAGAGTCTCCTGTTGACTTTACTCTTGCACGTGTATGATAGGGATCGGCTGAAATACCCGGTATTAGTGCACTTAATGGTTTATTGTTGATAAAAATTGAATTTTCCGAATCAATTAGTGATCCTTTTGCATTGGTGTTATCTAAAATAATTGCATGAGTATCACCATTAAAGGTTATTTCTGCTGTTACCTAAAGTAGCAGCAAGTGCGCCTGTGTCATTCTTCAACATGAGCTCCAACTTGTCATCCCAAATTTCGTCGTCATTAGCCAACACTTTGAATCGTCTTGAACACAGAGCAACGGTTGTGAGGTCTGGCACAGGCAAATACCGAAAAATACGAAGCACTATGCTTAGTGGAATTGGCCTTCCTGACTTGCTTCGCGCCGCTTCAGTCAGCTTTTCAGGCGTAATATTAACGGGAGTAGAGGCGACATTACTAGAATCGTCAATCAAGTTCATGAGAGCTGTTAAAGAAAAGTGAAACTGTAAAACCCAACTGATGGGATGTAACAATAGCTGTTTTAATGGAGTTTGAAATTTTTAGAGTCACTTTTTTCTTTTCTTTTTTTTTCTTGGTATTTTTTTCCCTTTCTCTTTCTTTCTCTCCTTATCACCTCCCTTTTTTTTGAGAAAAAAAAAGAGAAAAAAAAAAGAGCGCGTGAGAGAAAGAGAGACAAACATACGTATACAAAATGTCTCCATCTAAAGTGATTCAGTTTGATCTGGCCAACTTTCCAGTCTCGGACACGATTGCAATGTTGACTTGTCTTTTGGAAAAGATTACGAAAACAAACGACAAGATTCCGTGCTCAAGCTGCACTTGCTTTCATGCCAGATCGATTCCAAACATTGACATTCAAGCGTACTTGACCAGAATACTAAAGTACTGCCCTTGTAACAACGAGTGCTTTCTTAGTCTGCTGGTTTACTTTGATAGGATGTCGCAACGAGAAGAGCTAAGGATCGACTCGTATAATATCCATCGGCTTATGATCTCTGGCATTATGATTGCGAGCAAATTCTTTTCCGATGTGTTTTTCACAAATACGAGATATGCAAAGGTAAAGTAACAGTTTGCTCTTGTTGATATGGCAACATATTAACAATGAATCGTTATAAAGGTTGGAGGGTTGCCAGTCACCGAATTAAACATACTAGAGCTGGAATTTCTTAGAATTAACAATTTCAATATTTATGTTTCGTTGGAGGAACTGCAGCAATACGGCGACCAGCTTCTAATGCATTCTATAAAAGAACGATACAAGAAATACAAGCAAGTTAAGATGCAACACGATCATTATTATTTATCTGGTTGGAAGCATAAAATCCAAGTTGAAGATATACAGCAATTCTAAAATATTTATTTTATATCATTATCTCATTCCATTACATTGTATATATACGTTTATTCCTACTATTTCGTTTTTAAAAATAAATAATACTATAGTTTAGTGTTTTTAGCAGAAAAAAAACCTATTTTCATTATTTTATTAAGTGTTACCTTCAATTTGCTGCTTGAAGATCTTGTGTGACCTTGGCTTTTAGACTGTCTTTTTTTTAATTGTTGATATCATAACATACATGATGATGATGAAGGTGATCGTTATATTGTTTGTTTTTATTATGACTATAAGGCCCTATTTTATAATATTTTGAATATGTTACTTTCTTTCATATTAATGTTAGTACGACAAATATATATAATAAGATGAAGAACAACATAAGCCTTGGTGTTATCTTGATGATATCAAGATAACATTCAAGAAAAAAAAAATTCCAAATTAAGTAATACACGTTAGCCAATCACAGTAGGCTCTCTCATATTTTTAATATATATATATTTCTAAACATATATAGAATGTTAGAAGGTAATCAGACAAGGACGAAGCAAATGAAAGAGAAAAGCAGTACTTTTTTTTTGGTATAGCACAAAACCTAAAGAAACTTTTTTTTTTCCTTTTGACATGTTTATGAAATATAAAAATAGAAAGTGACAATGACCAATCTCAGTTTAAATATTTCCAAACTTAGTTTTTCATATGAAAAATGCCACAGATAAAAAGGATAGGATTGCAATAAAAAAGAAAAAAAAGAGTTTTATAAAGGGGAGTTATTAATGCACAAAAATATTTTGATCATCTTCGGATCATTCAATCCGTTTTCATAAAGATAACTTTTTCCGCCCTCATTACTTAGTTTATTATTATCACTTTCACACGTAAAAAAAAATCCAGAAAACGTTTTAAATGTTGCACTTGAATAAATATTCCATTTCGTTACTTTATTTGTAGAATGTGCGACATCATTTAGATTGGAAAAGGTTTATGTTTTATAAAATAAAGGATAATAAAGGATAATAAAGGATAATAAAGAATAGGTTCCTCCAGTACTTATTCTTCCGAGCCTAGTACAAGGGGCAAGAAGGGGTACTTGAAATAAGGGGTATACTATGTCAATCAAGTATTTTTACATGCGCATTTGTAAACTCAAAAGTCCCCTTATTTGGCAAACTCTTGAAAAAAATGTACTTTCATAACCGTTGTGTTTAATATATTTTTATTCTTCGTATCCTTGAGTTAAAGTTATATTTATTAAATAATTCCTTCTTAACGAAAATGGTTTAATTAAATAACTAATCTGTTTGAGCTAAAGAACAGGAGCGTAAATAAATAAAGGTTGAACTAATGACTAATGATAGAAGATGTAATTCAATTCATTAAATGTCGTGACTAATAGATAGAGAAAGGGCACTGACGTATAAACTCAAAACAAATAAATAAATAAACACACAAACAGACATGGAAATGTGTTTATTTCTGGTTGCTCATAAATAGACGAGAACTTTACCAACATGAAGCTCATATATATTAATTATAGTAATACATTTTAATGTGTAAAAAAGATTAAAATTAAATTCATCGAAAGGAGAAAGATAGCTTCAAAATAGAATATATTCTACAACGATCTTACAACTATTAAAGTTACTTTATTAAAACCAAAGCGTACAATTAAAATGATCGACACCAATAAAACCATGGTACAACTATAATAATATGTAGATAAAGAAGATAAAATTCAATTGAATTGTTTTAAATTATTATTTATCTATCTATTTAGTCTAGCACTTGATAAGAATACATCATATTTAACGAGAAGTGTTGAATAAACAACTGTTGATTATTGATTAAAACAGAACTTCTGGAGAGAGGAGAAAACGCGACTATAAAGCGGATTATTCTTGCTATGTATTGATAAATTACAAATACGTCCATATTCCTGGAAGTAGTCTCTATCTCCAAATTGATTCAATAGAATAAACAGACGAAGTATAATAATGAAAAGACTACTAAATAAACTTTTAATTGTAATTATCCTAAATAAAGGTTAATCTGTATTAAATGATAAAAGAACTATTATTAATATTCAAAAACACGAATTTTATCTACAATACGATCAAGCCTTATAACGTACGTGTTTTTGAAGAAAATACTACTTTCATCGCAATAATAAACTTAAAGACAATTTTATACAGCTGCTAATATGGACTTTCAAGCACACTTTTTGGCCGCGTTTATTTCATATGGTCCGTTTATGTATCGTTCAAAGCAAAAAGAAAAAAGAAAAGAAACAGATTATTGAACTAGAGCCTTTATTATATCATTGCCTCCCAGCTGTATTTTTTTTATCTTTCAAAATGGTCTTGAATATGAAAGTCTATAAACACAAACGCATGACATTATCGTATAATAGGCCAAAGGGTACATGTAGATGAAACGATATACACTTTTGTTTTAAAACGCTCACATATATGATAAAAGGAAGATAAAGAAAAAGAGCCTGTCCGCAATATGATATTGTTTATGTTTATAGATTAATTAAATGAAATATTTGTTTAATCAAGGTTTATCAAACTAACAAAAATAGGATGAAGCAACTTTAATAGTTGTTGTATTTCATAAAATTGTATGATCGAATACTAAAAAACACTGGTATGATTTTCCAATACAAACTTTCTTCATGAAAGTGCCTATTTATCGCATGAATATTATTTTTAGAAACATGTTATTTTCCCGCCTTCCGATACTTTTATCTTTTTGACAGATAGGAGATGGACTTGGTATAAAAACAGAGAGAGAGAGAGAGAGAGAGAGAAAGAACTATTTGCTGGCTACTTTTTAATTTTATGGATTGGCAAAACTTGTGATTTTACAATAATGTAAAAAGTGACTTTGTTTATATATTTACGGTTTATTATGCAATGAATAAAGTTTAAAAACAAGTAAATCTTAATGCATTAATGATTGTAATTCATATCACAAGAAATAAACTCGAGGAAATTCGAGGTCCAAAAAAAACTTTAAATAACTTGAAACATAAAAAAAACGTGTTGATATGAAATCTAAAGCCTATTAACAAATATAATTTAACTGGAAACAAAATGTTTATTCTCAAACAATTGTAAATAACAGAAGTCAAGGCTCCTCTACGCTTTATGTTTATAGAATGCATGTCTTCCGGAATCTCCAAATTAGATAATATCCGAGAAGAGAACAGTGTCTGATGCAAGTGTGACAGATGGGCTTTTGTATTAAATAAAAAAAAAAGCTTAGTTTAGTCATAGTATACAACATTTCGTTATCAGGTGTTCTGTAGATACACATTTGACTATCATTATTAAGACCAAGTAAACAATTAATAAAGTGTCATACACTCGGAATGGATACTATGGTAACCCTGGTTATTTGCTTATTCGCATGGTTGTGTATGATGACAAAGAACCACAAAGTAGAAACACATAAGGGGTCAGCCTTAATATTATTATAGTATTCTGAAAGCATAATGATAATAAATATTACATTAGAAATAAGAAAGAAAGAAAAGAGGAAAGGGGTGAGATTAATGTTTTCAAAGTTTCAAAATCAAACTGCTGCAAAGGACCCGTGACAAAATTGCTTTCAATGACAGTTTTTTCTTATTAATGACAGTTTAGTAACGAGGCGAGCAAAGGCTCAAATTAGATATATTGTACAGAAGATCAAACAATGACAGGAGCTTATGGAAGTAAAAGAAAAAAAAAGGATAAGGTTTGCTTTCCTCAGGAAATAAGACATCATTTAATAGCAACAGTGCTTCATTAGAAAACAATAAGTCATCATACCAAATCGTAACATTGTGATAACATATACGTAGTAATAACAACAATAATGTTTCATTTTCTCCTTAGAAAAGCTGAACAACACAATATCATAAAGTTTAGGAGAACAAGTGCACAAGCCAGTTTCTTTTTTTTCTTTTTTCTTTTTTTTTCCTTGGTAAATGCTGGTCTATTTTTTCATTAAGTCATCTCCTTGCAGTTTTTTCTTGGCATTTTTTTTATAATGCATGCAAATGTGCACAGCTTCTGTAGAAAAAGAGTTAGTTTATATAGTAATAATAATTTATTTATGTTTTGTATACGGTTATATAGCGATTCTATTGATATTAAAAAGAGAGAGAGATAGGTGATCTTTTTTGGTAACACACAAAAGATATCATTTAGTCTTATCTTATCAGCAAAGCCTTTTTTTTTCTTCTGAAAAGAAAAGGGAGAGGACCAAAAAGATCAACCATGGATAGATGATAATAGTATTGTAATTTTTTTTTCTCTATTTTCTTTCAACTTGATGATGTTCCAACCAAGGCCTCTTCGTAGCAAGGTGGCGGATCTGTCATCAGCATCATCAATGCATTGCTTTTCTTTTTACCATTTTTTACGGTGTGGGAAGCTTTTTTTAGCCATGACGTCGGTTTCATGAGCAAGCATAAAAAATCCGAGGAAGATATTGATCGACATACTATTCTTCTCTCCAAACTTTCATGTTCATTATTTACTCGTTGATAATGGCTCGGCGATGCTACAGCGGAGGTGGAGGGTGTTGACTCATAGACAGGTAGTATAGAGCAGTCAGAACTAGAGGCCAAGAACACATATACAGGTGCATCAATATGCAAGTCTTTGAATGTGCCATCTTTCAATAACAATCTCAAGTATATCTGTAACCAATGACGCACCCGAATGTTTGAGTACGTTGTGGACGGGTGTACCTTGAGTGTGTGCTTATCGGGTATGACATAGACTGTGCGTATCTCGCTATAATTGTGATTATTTTCTTCGTGTCCAAAAACGAATGGTGTAGTCGGTGATAGTGATATCTCGTTGTGCAAGATACGACTCGTCTGTTTTTCGGGTACCTTGTACTTTTGCCGTTCAATCAACTTGACTGAGAGATGGTCTACTGCATGAACTAGGCATGAATAGTTTATATTAAAGTAGATAGGTAAAAGTATCCCCGGGGTAATATTTGATTTCTCAACCATGAGGGTAAGTTGACCGCCTGTATTGTTGATTAGATGGGTCTGCGTGATGCATTGTTGTTGGCTTTCAAAACTAGGTAACCGTATCAACATGATGGCTCGCTGGGTTTGAAGAGTCGAGTTGAGGAACCTACGTTTCACATGCACCTGGCAGTGGAGTTTATAACGAACATGCCCTAATCCGCAATCGATCGACTCTGAAAGTGCATTAGACAATAGAATTTCAAAGGGAAAGGTATGCGTGCCTCTTTTGAGAACGATGGATCCCTTTGTGATTGGAATTGTTGAGTCAACAAGCGTGCGCTTATCCCAACGTTCGGATGCTAGTGACATGTAGATTATAAAGTATTAACCGAGAGAAACATCAAAGGTAAACAATAACAACATATGTAATCAAGTCTCGCTATTACCTTCAGGCCATAAAGTCTTTGATATCCCGACAAATTGTATGCTAATACTTTGGATAATAGTAGAACGTGGAAGATAAAGCCGAACTGCTCCACGTAAAATGTTGATTTGTTTATCTTTTGGTTTTCCTCTTAAATAAATCGCTCGTTCTACCAAGTCTATTGAAAGAGTTTTTCTAAACATTTTATATATAATAATAAAATAGAAAAGAGAAGAAAAAAAGAAAAAATAAGGAACTTTTTTTATTTTAGGTGATTTTCGATCTTACTCTCTGTCCCCCTTTTCAATTCTAGTTTCTTTATTGTCATGAAAGCCCCTTTTAGTGTCAATTGGATATTAATATTACAATCTCCGCCACCACCGCCATTTTTTGTGGTTATAAAAATATAAATATTTTTATTTTTTCTTTCTTCGTTTTCTTTGCCCCCTACTTTCTGCAAAAAAAAAGAAAAAAGAGGTGGTTTTTTTCTTATTCCTTTATTCCTATTTGTTTCCGCCTTGCCTTTGTTTTAAATATAATTTGATACTTGGTTCAATTTCATTTATATTTAAAAGAAAGCAACGAGAGAAGAATAAATATGCTTCACCTTGTTAATCAGAAATATGAAATAGTGACTCCGGAGCGCTCTGTTCCATCAAGCCCCTCCTTATCACCTGCGGTGGTGACACACACTACAGCAACGAGCATACCAGCACAACTCCACTCGTGGGATCCATCTGGTGCAGCCGCAGTGGACTTTTCAGAGCTATCAAAATTACTACAGCAGCAAAACCCACAACCTCCTCCTCCTCCTCACCACCAGCACCACAATAATAAACCTCGACCACGCTCCCAACTCTTTCAAACCTCAAAACCACCTTCACCCACACTTTCCACCTCTTCAGCAGAACCCACCTTTTGCTTGCCTCCTCCAGTAGAGCAAAAGCTGCCTCAGCGACCCATCCTCTCACACAGACCCTCAAGCACTTGCTCGACTCCTTCTCAATTTGTATTTAAAAAACCAGAATACGACGAACGTTACAACAAGACACATTTCCACCGTCCATCAAGTCAAGATCGCAAAGATCTTTTTTTGGCATGGTCTGATCTTCGCCGCTTCTTTGTTAGTACTCAGCAACAGCCATCTTCACCTAATGGCTCTGTTCATTCACAGGAAGATTGCAAGCTGGATCGTCATTCCCATGAAACACAAACAAGACCAAAATCTGAAACATTTGCGAATCAATTTCGTCAAGATATTGGTGGACGTTATGGTACATGGGGTAAGAAAGGGAAAAAAAAAGATGAGATGATCTTTTCTTGAAGTAACATTACCAAAATAGGAAAGTACATTGGAAAAGGAGCCGGTGGATCAGTACGATTGATAAGACGCTCGGCTGACCAAAAGACGTTTGCTGTAAAGCAATTTCGGAAGCGATTTGCGCATGAAAGTGAAAAGGACTATATTAAAAAAGTCACGGCGGAATTCTGCATTGGTTCCATACTCCATCACCCAAACATTATTGAAACACTTGATATTATACAAGAGAATGATGATTGCTTTTTTGAGATTATGGAGTATGCGCCAAATGATATGTTTAGTATTGTCATGAGCGGGATGATGTCAAGAGAGGAGATAGCATGCTGCTGGCGTCAGTTACTGAATGGAGTCGAGTATCTACAATCCATGGGAATTGCACACAGAGATATTAAATTGGACAATATCGTTCTGGACCATTTTGGTATCCTGAAAATCATTGATTTTGGATGCTCTACTGTGTACAAGTATCCATTTGAATCTACCATTACACATACAAAAGGTAACAGCAATAGTCATTATTATACATGAAACAATAGCAATAATGGTTGGTGTATTTATTTTTTAAAGGTGTCTATGGGTCAGATCCTTATATAGCACCTGAACAATATACCCAAAGCACTTATGACCCACGCTTATCTGATGTATGGTCCTGTGGAATTGTATTTCTCTGCATGAGCATTCGTCGATTCCCCTGGCGACTTCCTCGTCATAGCGACCCATCCTTTAAAGCCTTTGCAACAAACCACAACCAACAACAATTTAGACTCCTTAAATTACTACCACGTGAATCGCGATCCGTGATGGCGGGTATTCTAGACATTGATCCTCAACGCAGGTCTTCACTGGATACTGTGCTGTCAGATAAATGGGTACAGGAGATTGATGTGTGCCAGGCCCATGAACCGGGTAAGCATCATGTGCATCACGTTCTGGTGCCAGCAAAGAGAGATAATTTGGTTGTCATTACACCAGAGCCTCCAGGCGTTGTGGCAGAGAAGGAAAAGAGAAAACGTCAAAGTCGTCCTGCCTCTCCTTCTATTCAAGTAACTCAACCCAAGGCA
>VCJJ01002470.1:5320-15904 GCA_024139415.1 Backusella tarrabulga | reverse complement strand
TTTTTTTTATTTCAAAAAAAAAAGTAGAAAAGAATGGATTTGCTATTGTACAAAAAAAGATAATAAAAATGATGCTGCTAATAAAGATTGTGTTTACAATTCATCGTGAGTGTTGAAGTTCTCCTTCTCAGCTTCCTCAACAGGAGCTTCGACAGAGAGCTTAAGACCCTTGCTGTTGTGCTCGTTCAAGAATTTAGTGAGGTCTTCAATAGAGCGATCACCTTCATAGTCGATCAATTCGTTGGTTTCGGCCTTGAAGAACTTGAGAGTGGGGAAACCAGTGACCTCAAATTGACCTTCTTCAGGAATATCGTTTTCAGTACCGTCCATCTTGGCAATGACGACATCAGAAGATAACTTGGAAACTTGTTCACCCAACTGGGTCCAAACAGGCTCCAAACGCTTACAGTGGCCACACCAGGGAGCATAGACTTCCAAGAAAACATCCTTGGATTTATCGAGAACAATATCGTTGAACTGATCAGCAACAATGATCTTGACGGGTCCGTTATTGTCAGCGGGAGCTTCACCAGACTTTAAGGTAGGCTTCATGTTGCCAGAAGCAAATTGTTCCAAGAACTTGTCCAAGTTTTCGCTGTTGATCTCCAAAGATTGATCAAGAGGGTATTTAGCACCATTATCCAAGTTTTGAATAGAGAAGGCAGGCCATTGTTCCTTCAAACCGACATTACCGGCATGACCAGAGTACTTGCTGGCATCGATGGTGACAAAGTTGATTTTACCCTTGTACTTTTGAGCGAAAGGAGTGACAACCTTGACCAAACCCTTGGTAACATCTTCATCATCGCTAAAGATATAAGCAAGAGGAAGACCAGCGTCAGCATAGGTCTTGAAGTTGGAGGCATCGATTTCATCAAGGAGAGGAATGGAGTTGGTCTTGACAAATTCCTCAATCTTTTCAGAATCAAGTTCACCTTCCAAATCGCTACGGCCTTCGTCGAATTGCTTATAAATAACAATGGAAGGAACCTTGGCAGAGTGTTCCTTGGCCAAAGCCTCATCAGTGATGATACCAAAGAAGTAGTCATCACGCAACTTGTCGGCAACAACCTTGAGCTCGGCCTTGGAGTCTTCGTCGGTAGCATAACCAATGACAACAACACGGTCAGAGTTCTTGAATTCTTCAAAGTTGGCGCTATCCAAAGCAGTAACAGCAGGTGCAGCTTGCCTATAATGTAATGAATCAGAATCAGTCTCATTCATTGATTCCCCCGGTTTCTCCCCATTCATCACATTGACTACATTATGTTTATCCACGCCCATTCTCTCTCATGCTATTGTAGAGAAAGAAGGATACTTACTTTTGCATGTAGCTGACAATACCGTCGGCCTTACGGGCACCGTTGTACTCAGAAGGAGTACCGTTTCTGAAGATCTTCAAGGTAGGATAACCACGGACGTCCTGCTGTTGGCAAAGATCCTGATTCTCGGTACAATCGACCTTGGCAAGCTTCAAGCCCTTGTCCTTGAGAGCAGTAGCAGCAATCTCATACTCGGGGGCTACAATAAACAATAAATAAATAAATAATGTAAGGAGATAAGCACTATCAAGTGTATCAAATAGTTTTCTTACCGAGAGCTTTACAATGACCACACCAAGGGGCGAAGAATTCAACCAACATCAAGTCCTCATGAAGAACTTCCTTGTCAAAGGTGCTCTCGGTCAAAGACAAGACGTCGCTTTCGGCGAGAACGGTGTGAGTCAAGGCAGCAAAAGTAGCGGCGATAGCAGAGAACAAAAAGGTTTTCTTAACCATGATGATGACAGAATGTGAAAAAGAATAAAGAAGAAAGTTACTGCGAAATACACCCAAAAAAAGCTCAACTTATAATATTGACAATCGATTTGTGTTGATATATGATTGGAGAGATTGAAAAGTTTAAATCCAGAAAATTCATTATTTAAGCCCGCTTGGCTTAATTGGGTTGTCAAACCTGCTCCTTTTTTTGCATAAAAAAGTGTAAATTTAGATATAAAAAATAGAGACTATTGCTCTTCATCTACTTTATTTTTTTTTAAAAAAAAAAGAGAGAATAACGAAAAACCAATATCCCTAACGTCCCCCCTTCATTACTCCGAGATAAAATCGAATAAGAATCAAGGTGACACATTTGAGTCTTTTCATATAGTTTATTATTAGCAAAGCACAATGTATTAGATCATTATTAAACCGTAGTACATTTTCGAGTAGAACATGATATTTCTTTCCACTGCAGTAGACTCTGCGGAGATTTTAAGCCACATATTAAACAACGTAATCGTCCCTTTACCCCTTGATTGTTTTAAGCAGAACCTGGTAGTTTGAAAACACTAAAAAAATAAGCCAATAGGGAGATAACAGTGAAAAGCATAAGCCTGTTGACAATACGGATCGATATGTATATTAACATTTAGACACAGGTTGTATTCGCGGTAAAGTAATGGTAGACTTAAGATGATCAGGGCCTCCTTTGGAAGAATTATAGAAAGCTGTTGGGTCTCCCTTTTTAGATGAGATGAAGGCCACTAGTAGTAAATTATTTCATATTCATCCACTTACAACTGAACTTATATCACATAAAGTCAGAGAAAAGTGCGATATATATATATTTATTTAAGAATTATACCTTCATTTGTTCCCGGGCTTTCTTGTATAATAATAACCCACAATCGGAACCCGGTAGTTCTCATACAGCATAATTTATTTGCAGTACGTGAAAAAATTATAATTTGACTAACAATAACAGTGTTGCTTGTACTTTAAAAAGCCTACCTAAAGTTTCATTTGGGTAATATAATTCATATCTATCATGTACAGGAACAGGTTCATCAGGTACAAGAATAACATTGAGACAGTTCTTGATTGGATCAGCAATGATGTATTGAATAAGAAAACCAATGGTTCTGCTGCTTATATAATAAATAAAATCAAAAGTAGATGTAATTGAAGACTTGATTGTATAGTGAAAAATGGATCAATCAGATATGATACTACATATTAGTAGCTCTCATTCAAATGGTACAGCTATTAGCTATCAAAGTAGAAGTGCTATGGGGTTTAATAAAGAGTTCAGATGAACGGGCCACAGATAATGATAAAAGTGATAGACCGCATAGCGAGTATTGAACTATAATTTGATGAAGAAATGCTAAGTAGCGAAAATATGGTTGAGCCTCGTTAATATAATATATTTACTTGTGTTTATATGTTAATTTATATTTTGATTTCCAATTATCTTGATCCACTTTTGATATTTCCATTTTCCACCGAAATCAGATCATGAAAGTGCCCTTTTTGACTCTTTTGTTTTTGCGACTTGTTCCATTTTAATTCAATTTTTATGGATTCAGTATATCTTGGGCATCAATGTAAAGAGCTTTCTTGGATTATGCTCGGCTTGGTAGCATTTACAGCGAATTACTGACAAGTTTAAAATCATCTAGTGTGTGTTTTTCGGCTGTTTAATTTTTTATTTTCTCGCTCACAAGCAATCACCAGTGTGAGAAATTGTAATGACTAAACGCATTTAGACATAAAAAGAACTTTGGCATAAATAAAAAGTGTAATCCATTTTCCCACTTCTTTTTTTTATTTACTTTAACTTTAAAGAATGACTGATTCCATTACATTTCCTAAGACCGAGTTTCTTTTGTTGTCGACTCCACAGCCTCATGTTTTGCTGATTACAATCAACAGACTTAAGCAATACAATGCTCTTAATCCTGCTGCAAACTACGAGCTCCATCGTGTTTTGGACTGGGCTGAAGAAACAGAGTCCATTTGGTGTATTATTGTAAGGAAATAGTGTTTTTAGGAAATTTGACTTGGTTGTAATTGATAATATTGTAGTTGACAGGTGCTGGCGGAAAGGCTTTCTGTACCGGTATGGACCTTGTCAACGCCCACCATGCCAGAGAGGGCGAGGACGGTAAGAACCAGATTGGCGGCGGAACACTCCCTCCCACCGGATTCGGTGGTCTTTCCAACCGCAGAATGGCCAGAAAGCCTGTCATTGCTGCCGTTAATGGATACGCCTTGGGTGGTGGTATGGAGATGGTTTTGTCCTGTAATATTGTCGTTGCTACCGAAAAGTCTCAATTCGGCTTACCTGAAGTCAAGCGTGGCGTCGTTATCGCTGCTGGCGGTTTGGCTCGCTTGGCCCGTTATGTTAGCTACCAGGTCGCTTCCGATATGGTCTTGACTGGCCGCTTCTTGACTGCTTCTGAGGCAAAGGAGCATGGTCTTGTAAATGAAATCATCCCCAACGATGCCAATGTCGTTGATGCTGCTCTTTCTTGGGCCAAGAGAATCACTGCAAAGTAAGTAAAAAAAGAGGAACGTTTTTTTTTTGGAGCACAAGTTGATTTATTGTTTTATAATTTAAGCTCCCCTGATGCTGTCTTTTTGACAAAGCAAGGTCTGTTATTGGCCCTCGAGCGTGCCTCGATGACTGATGCTACCAACGAATGGATGGATTCCCCTGAAGCTGAAGTATGGAGACAAGGTGATAACTTGTCAGAAGGTTTGATGGCATTTGCTCAAAAGAGAAAGCCTCAATGGAAGAACCCTGCATCAATCAAGTCCAAGCTGTAAAAAAAGTTTTTTTTAATTACAAGATTAAATAAATTTGTATTATTACTATTCGAATAAGGTTTCAAATATGGTTTTATGTAAATATAGAGCATAAATCTATGTCATCGGTTAAAAGACATTCTTACTAAAAGACGCGCTCAAGTTTTGTTGAATAAAATATATGATCTTCCATAGTCGCCTTAAAAAAAAAGGTAAAAACTACTGATAAAAATGGAATAAATAGTGCGTAGAAAATAAAAGGAATGAATAAAAAAGACGGCATTAGGATTAATAATAGTAAATGCACATTCTAAAGTACACCCAAGGCGATCAACCTGATCCATGGAGTTGTCTAGATTTGGAAATTATTTGTCACAACGTGACAGTCACGAATTTTTTTTATAAAAAGTGGGTCAACGCGATTAATCGTGTGGTAAAAG
Source organism: Backusella tarrabulga (assembly GCA_024139415.1). Taxonomy (NCBI): domain Eukaryota; kingdom Fungi; phylum Mucoromycota; class Mucoromycetes; order Mucorales; family Backusellaceae; genus Backusella; species Backusella tarrabulga. Next base: position 10,890 of record VCJJ01002470.1, on the reverse strand, counting down.
TCAACAAGCAAAGATAACAAAAATGAATAAAGGAAAAGGAAAGAGAGTATACGACGACGCTTTTAACGATAGTTTACCCTGGGTCGAGAAATATAGACCAGCCACTCTAGATGATCTTGTTTCTCACAAAGACATTACAAAAACAAGTAAGCAACATGAACAAAAAGTAGTCAACTTGAATAACCTAATATTGTTTAAGTTGAGACATTTATCGAACAAAAAAGAATACCTCATTTACTGTTTTATGGACCTCCTGGTACCGGTAAAACCTCCACTATTCTTGCCTGCGCGAGAAAGCTTTATGGTGAAAAGTTCAGGTCAATGATTTTGGAGTTGAATGCCTCTGATGACCGTGGTATTGATGTCGTTCGAGAACAAATAAAGAATTTTGCGAGTACACGTACCATTTACAGCACTGGTGTCAAGTTGATTATTTTGGATGAAGCAGATAATATGACTATGTCAGCACAAGCAGCCTTGCGTCGAGGTAAATGACTTTTTTTAACGTGTAAAAATTAATGCTTATTGAATGTTTACCCAGTCATTGAAAAATACACAAAAAACGTCCGATTCTGTATCATTTGCAATTATATCAGCAAAATCATCCCTGCTATTCAATCACGATGTACTCGATTCCGTTTTGCACCTCTCGCCCCCGAACAGGTCTCTTCCAGACTTCAGTTTATTGTGGATAACGAGCATATCAACCTGACGGAAAATGGCCGAAAGGCATTGTTAAAGCTCTCTAAAGGCGATATGCGTAGATCGTTAAATATTCTTCAGGCCTGTCATGCAGCCTATAGCTTGATTGATGAGGACGAGATTTATAAATGCACGGGAAACCCAAGGCCACAGGACATTGAACGCATCTACAATTGGTTAATGAATGACGAGTTCACCACCGCGTACTCAAGTAAATTTTGTCGAAAAAGGGGCCAATGTGATGAAAACTAAAACATATATATATATATAAATGTAGATATTGAAAGATTAAGAACAGATGCTGGCTTGGCACTACAGGATATTATAAGCGAAATACATGATTTGATTGGCACATATGAGTTCCCTTCGGCAATGCGAATGTACGTTTTGGAGAACTTGAGTGAGATTGAATTTCGATTGGCTGAAGGCGGAAGTGAACAGATTCAGTTGGGTGCTTTGATAGGAACCTTTAAACTTGCTGCAGAGAAGGCGGCTTAAATCGGAATCGGCTGAAAAATAATGATGTTGCAATAAAATAAATGCTATGTATACACTTTTATTTAATTACTTTTTGTTGACGTTATATTATTAGTATTATTAATGGTTCGTGGTAATAAAGTAACTTGTTCCTGGAATAGACTTGTGAATAAATACGCTGAAATAAGTGATCGCTGTTAAACAAACCATATAATGATTCAATGGGGAGAATACTTTGCAATCGTATGATTCTGAGTTTGCATAGTGTTTTCTATATGCTGAGTTTACCATTTAAATGCAAATAAGGTGTTTTTTTTGGCCAATGGTTTTACATTGTTTTTCTTACAAAGCATTAGATGAAAGCCAGCTAATTATTTTTGTTTGATGATAAATGTTTTTGTCTAAATTATATTTTGGTACAAATTAAGTAAAGCACAGATGTTTTACTTTGAGGAGGGTTATTTTTTTGGGGGAAAGGGGGTTACTTTTCATTAAATGTGTATGTGGATATATGTGCCATCTATTTATTGAGCCTTGGCCTTGGCAACTCTCTTCTTCTTTTTAATTTGATTAGGAGCAGCAGCAGCACAGAACCAAGTAGCAGCAAGCATGGCAACGGTACCAGCTGCATAGCAGATTTCAGGACCAAACACCCAATAAAGACTACAGGCAGAAATAGGACCAAAGGCTCTTCCCAATTGGCCAAAGCTTCGGAATTCACCTAAAGCACGACCCTTTGCTAAAGCATCGTTTTGCTTTGAGGCGTCTTCGTGACATTGAAGACTGGCCAAACTAGTTAAGCAATTGACAACAGTACCCGAGGTAAAAGCAAGACAAGTAACACCTCCATATAACCATGCAGCGGAGCTATCCGATTCTACAGTCGAGGCAAGGCACCATAGACCTATTGTACAAGCAACCATGCCTTGAAGTATAATAATCTTTTCGCCCATCTTTTGAACTCTGCGTCTCACATAACCGCCTTGGATCAGGGCGGAAATGATACCCATAAAACCCAGCAACTTTCCTTGCTGCATATGACTATAGTCCAGTACATCAAATGTCAAGAATACCAAGGTGAACTCCATTCCAGAGAAAATAAAGGAAAATACACACATGATACGGTTCAATGCATATATGTTTAATAGGCGTCTTTGCTCTGAAAATACGGGTTGCTCCTCCTTCTTTTCTGAAGAACTTTCGGCCTCTTCAACCTCAGCGCGATAATGGATGGTTTCGGGCAATGCTTTATACAAGTATGCAGTCTCGACAGAGAGTAAGATCAAACCAATCAAAGCAGCCATAGAATAGGGATAGATGCCAAATTTAACTAAAGAGGGGCATGATTCAGTCAAGTCAATAGAGGCAAACCAGGCACCGATGGCGGGGCCAAATGTAAAGGCAATTGCAAATGCAATACCAACTAGAGCCTATGAAATCATGACAACAGGTTTAGTAATCCTCACAATTGGGTTTTAAATATATAAATGTGTCTCACCAAACTTCGCGATCTCTTCTCCGGTGTAGTAACATCAGAAATAGCTGCAATGCTTAATTGAACATTTCCTTCACTTAAACCGGCAATAATTCGTGCCACCAAAAATAGACTGAATGAGCGAGCAAATAACCAAACCAAAGTAGATACGATATTGCCAAGCTAAATGCCAATGCCCCATCGGAATTAATTAGAAACACGCTCCAAAAATATTTTGCCGTTCCTTACCATAGTCCACAACAGCACTTTACGACGTCCAAACTTATCACTCATTCTGCCAATGTAAGGTGATACGAAAAACTGAAGGAGAGAAAATAAGGAGCCAATCAAACCTCCCAATAAAACCGTGTCCCACTTATCAACATAACCAGTTGAGTTGGTCGAGTGCTTGTTTGTTTTTATAATATATTTGAACTGCTCTAAAACCTGTAGAGCATAACCAAGAACTGTTTCCTGTATATATTTAAATTAAACCAACGTTTCTATAAATGTTTCGGACTAGCTTATGGCTACCTGGTGTCCAACTTCAGCACTTTGATAATAGCTCAATAGACGAGGAAAAAGTGGTAAAATAATGGTAAAGGCGAAAAGGTCAATAAGCAACGCCTTGAATACGGTGCTCACAATTTTTTTCTGATGTGCTTCATTCACAGTCGACATGCTGTTTTTCCTCCCGTGAATATAGTCGTGTATGGAAGAGAGAAAGAGAAGGGTTTAAATGGTGTTTTTGCTGTTTTAATGATTTTCGAATAGTCGGGTTTTAAAAAATACACTCCGATCATCACATGACTGCTGTTTTTGCTTGTATCAACGTCCACAAGACAGATAATCTTTCTTTTTCTTTCACTTAATAAATGATCCAGGTTGATACAATTGTGGGTGGCCCTTCTTCTCCTTGTCATCCTTAGTCTGTCATAGAATTATTTATTTTAATAGCTATTTCGGTAACTATACAGCAGTCTATTGCAACTAAAAAAAAAGGAACTCATGTAAATGCGTAGATACCAGTTTGTTAAATCATCTTTTTTTGAAATCTCATTGCACATCCCTTTTGTCATCTTTTTCTTTTTTTTCTAAAGATTATAAAGAAAGCCATTTTTCTTTTTCTTTTTTTTTATCCGTCTGCTTTATATAATAATATCTTCACAAAAGGTAAGAAGAGGCATTTCTGTTATTGGTAAATGTTTGTTTTTTTTCCTTATCAAATCCCCGATGCGTAGAGCCTCCTTTAAAATGTATACTCGATCTTCTCCTTACACTACAACGGCAAGATCATTGATCAACCCACCAACATTTATAGAGTACAACCTATTGCGATTTTTAATTGTAGATGCCCCAAGCTCCAGCAGCTTGCCACTCTATCTAAAGGTTTGTTTATAGAAGAACGACTTTTTATTATTTATATCGTATTAAAGAAAAAAAAAGAAGGAAGTAACGTAATGTATCATAAATCATAAGGAGTTTGAACGTTGGAATGTTACCGATGTCGTAAGATGTTGTGAAGCAACTTATCCAACCGAGCCGTTAACTGAAAAAGGAATTAAAGTTCATGATTTTGTGTTTACGGATGGCGAGGCACCACCGGGTCCAATCGTTGACGCTTGGCTTCAGCTCATCGAGGCACGTTTTCAAAGTGCCGCTGATGATCAAATCGATGACAAGTTACCATGTATCACTATTCATTGTGTTGCTGGCTTGGGAAGGTAAAATAACAAGAAATAGAAATGCATATGGATGACTTATTAAAAACATTCATTTATATTAGAGCTCCGGTTCTTGTAGCTATTGCTTTGATTGAGCAAGGTATGCCCGCATTGGATGCTGTAGCTTATATTCGTGAACGTAGAAGGGGTGCGATTAATAAGAAGCAACTACGATATATTGAAACTTATAAACCAAGAACAAAGAGCAGCTGCATTATCTGTTAACCTTTTTATTTTTATTTATTTTTTATTTGTATCTTGTTACCACTACCACTTTACTACTACTATATATTTTATAGAACTTATTTTTTTGCTTCTCATTTAATATGGACCCTCCCTCTTTCCCACTATCATTGTTGTTTTTATTACGGTTTTGTTTTGTGCACTTGTTGTGATAAAGAAAATTAACTTTATTATAAAAGCACATACCAGTTGTTTTCTACTTTATATATAAAAATATTAATATGTTAAGAATGGAACATTATGAACGGAATAAAACCGTTCCCATACGGGTCAAGAAAAATAACTGCACTATAACAGTCACCATCGCGACGCCTATAGCGACACCGGGTACTAAAAGAGATTTGGAGCTACCTGATGTTGGAGGTGGGGCTGTAGATGAAGTGGGAGGTTTAGGTGAAAATTCTGGGTATGTAGGTATAGGTCTATCTGAACTGGAGATCGGTGCTTTTTTGATAAATAAAAGAAAAGTATGAGTACCGATGTAAAAAAATAAATAAATAATAAGCTCCTTCTTTTGTTCTCCTTTTTTTTGTGTTTTTAATCAAATAGGTGATTTCTTACTTTTTGAGCTACCTCCTGGGATCGAAGAAGGTATATTAGCATTGGACGCGGGAATCGAAGTCAAAGTAGGAGCTGCAGAGATCCTACTATCTGTTTTAACAACAGAGGAAGGGCTGTTTTGAATTTGTGAAATGGTAGAGGTGGCAACATTATTTGGAATTGTCGTCAAGGTTTGACCAGGCCAAGAATCTTGAATACATGCATTATAACATACAGTATTACTTCCACAGGATGTAATGCATGTCTTTGTTTTATCAACTGTTGAATTATCATGATACTTTTAGAATAAAAATATATTCTCATATAATTAACTTTAAATAATACCACAGGATTGTAAACATGCTATATCGCCTTCAGGACATTGACATAAGGCATTTGCTTGCTGATAT